>JAVYIG010006153.1:0-123413 GCA_035222895.1 Strongylocentrotus droebachiensis
GTTTTAACCTTTTATTTATTTACAACATGCTATAATTTTTGAAAATTGGAGTGGACTAGGCCTTTAATTTCTCTGCTTCTTTCAAAACCAACTTGTTATCCGGGCAGATCAAATGTTATAATCAACAACGATTGTAAATATCTTTGATTTGAAGCAATAACAAAACTTTAAAAAAAACTTTAAAAAAAATTGTTATCCAGGTTCTTTATCGATTTTTTTAGAAAAAAAATGTTTAATGAATTTAAAAAAATGTATTTTGTTTGTTTAAAGGTACTTACTATGTATATCCCATTTACAGGCCAAAAAATGAAAAGATTAAATTCCAAGGGCATTTGAAAGACAATACTAATTTAGAACTTCCCTTAAAACGAGTGGGCTTGAAAATGGCTTTTAGGGGGTTATTTTATTTATTTTTATTTTTTAGAGCCCTACGTGCGGACGCGCACTTTGAATTAATTTTTGTATTAAAATCCTTTGGGGAAAGGCACGCCGCCCCGGTTGATGTCCTAAACTTCATCAGGATGCATTCTGAAAAAGGAAAGAAAAATAAAGACAAAATTGTTAACTTGCATTAACTTTAATACATGTACAGTGGAAACTCAATATAAAGAGATCTGATATAACAATATTCCTGATATAACAAAGCACTCCTTGTCCCAGCTCTTAACATTCTATTGTGTTTTAAACCTGATATAATTAGATTCCTGCTATAACAAGGTAATTTGGATAGTCTCAAAGACTACAATGTAAACCACATCATCAAGGAATCTGGTTTAAAGGGCAGGTTTAGACTGGGTTTAAACCACACTTAGACTGAGGTTTAAGTTAAACCGACGTTCAGAATTTGGGCCTTGGTCTTTAATACCCAAATCTATAAGTTCCAGTATATGGTAACACACACACAGACAAATAATTTTGCTTTAAAATTCATTGTCTTGTGGAAAAATTTGATGACAGTTACGAGTACCCACAAGAATATTACTTGTCCCAGGGATTTTGTTACGATGAGAAAATACTCTGAAACACGTACCTAAAGTTTTAAAATGCCAATCACACAAAAAATTGATTTAAAGGGCACGTGTGTCATGTTGGACATTAACCAATAAAACAATGCTTGTTACCCTTTATCTCCACCAAGAGCTCCGGATCCAGTGGCACAGTTTCCTCCTCCGAACTCTTGTTCGGCGCCACCCTCAGCCCGCAGGCTTTCCCTTTGGCCAAGGTCTCCTGGCCGAAGACGACCTCCAGGAGACTCACTAGGAGAGTCTCCTTCGTCTGGCCTTTGCGAAAGGCCTGCCGCTTCAACCCATCCCTTAGGATGGGTTTCCCCCCAGGGTAAAGGGGCACCAAGGTCTGATGTGGAAAAAGATAAAGAGAATGAAGTTCTATTGTCAACTGGCACATGCAAAACCAACCAACACATTTTACCCTAAACCCACTGGCGCTTATTAAGCCTACATGTACATGGTTTCATGACTTTTGCGTTGGAATCTCGGGCACATTTTCAGACTTAATATAAGGCACACAGGGAAGTGGTTCCCAATTAGGCAACATTTTGTATATGCATGCTGGTCTGAAAATCTTAAATTTGCATTACAATTTAAATTAATCTTGATACTGCATGTAAATTCTTTTTCAAGCACCATTATTGCTGAGGATGTTACAATGGGTATCTATGCAAAAAAATCACAGAGCTTTACGGCGTGATTCATAGGCAAGAATATAATTCCTTGCATAAATTGAAAACTATTTCGTAAAATACATGTATGACTTTCCAATGTTGTAGCTTACATTACCCTCTATCTTTGTGTGAATTTTTGTGCTGAGACCCGAGGGAGGGGCCTAAAAAATCCCCCCCCCCCCATGCTTTGAGATATACCCTAATAGGATTAGGATTAAAACATATTCAGATGAGCATTAAAACAAAAGATTCTTTCATAGCAATGTATAATTCATTCCTGCATTGAAGGTCTCAACAAAGTTGATGTATTACTGTATTAGCTATTTTGATAAATCTTTTCAACGTTCAGACAACTTCAAGACCCTTGGGCCACTGACACATTTTTTGTTATGCCTGCTTCACTCTCTTTTATGCACGTTAAAAATATCCTAAGGCACGTTTCATTTCACTTGATTTTCCCCAATTTCCAGAACCTAATTTTTTCTGCAACACACATTTCCCTCAAAACCCAAACTTCAGATATCCCAAGTATAGCAGTCCAAGTTTTAAGAAAGGATCCTACCTCATCAGGGTACTCCAGGTGTGCATGAGAGCTCTGGGGAGAAAAACAAAATAAAAACAAGTGAAGTTCATAATAGTGTATTTCCTGCCTACTGTACATTTCATTGACAATATCAAAGCAAAAAATTCAAAGACCTTTGAACAAAAGAAACATGATACAGCGGAAACTAGGGCTGAGTCAAAACGTTTAGATGATGTTTAAGTGTAGAAGCTCAACTAAACAAAATTATTATCCCAAATGAATGAAAGTTTTCTGCATGACACAGAATATTAACAACAAAACCAAGGCCTACTGCCAAAAGAAAAAAAAAAATCTTAATGAGCCATTGCTACCACAAACATGTTTAATACAGTAGTATAGAGTATACTTACAGGTGATGATCCCGATGCGGCAAAAAAAAGTTGCTTTGGCTTGGAACTTGATCCCTGAAAAACAGTTTTTTTTTAAGGGAAGACAAATCAATACATATCTAAATAAATATAGCACCATGGATTTTGAAATAAATTAAAGTAACACATGCAGCCTTTTCACACACAGCTAAAATTCATCGTATCTAGAGATGATTAGAATCACTCAACAGTTTTAAACATGTTTATAGACAAAATTTCCCAGTGTGAACATCGTTTATACGATGTTGGGATAGATACAAAGTCGCGATCCATACGCCCCTAAAAGCAGGCTGCAGATACGAAGTTCGTATCTAGAGAGCTTGACATTTTGTGTGTGAAAGGAAATTTGTGTTTAAACGTGTTTAGACTGGATGGAGCGTGCGCTTTGATTGATATGACATGACCTTCAATGCGCAATGGCACTACTGCGCATTTTACGAGCAGTAGTTAATCACGAAACTATGAACGATCGCAACGAAATTTCTGTGTGTGAAAGGCTCGTGATTAGTTTAAACACGTTTCAAACACGTTTATACTAATCATGTTTATAGAATTTTAGCTGTGTGTGAAAAGGCTGATGGTCTCTTGCATAAAGCTAATCAGGAGTTTTGGTGATCAAAAATATTTTCATTAAAATTATAATTATCATTATAATTAGGGTTATGTTAATATATTGTAATTGAAAACATTTGATAAAAATAAAAAAGTTCAATGTCACATTTAATTAATGGCAGAATCTTAGTTTAGAAAGTGATGCAATGCAGTTCCAACAAAAGACAAATATGTGATTACATGTACAGCTGTATATAAAAAATGCTCTTTTTAATTTCTGGCAAGATTTTTTTCTTAATAATGGTAATCTGTGATAATCTTCCATGTATTAATATAACAGAAAATCAATATCTTTGAAGTCAATTTTCTTCCCACCCCCCCCCCCGACCAGAACTTTATTGTAACTGTAATACAATTTTCGGGGGGGGGGGGGGGAGGGGGGGTTAATATTAATCCTGATCAATAGATCAATAGCATACAGCAATAATGTCTGATGAAAACTAGATTTTAAGCAACAGAAAACAGGTTATGACAAACCCAAGACCACTTTAATTAAAGGTATGCCTACACATGTACTTGCTAACTGTGTTGAATTGTGCAAAACTACAACAACGTTGGGTCACTTCTATATAGTTAACTTGGAGAAAATTTCCAAAATTGATAGTTGACTAGTAATGAATGAAATTGAAAAAGGAGTTCTGGTTTTGAATATATCTCAATATTCATTTAATTTTTCACATTCCACCCTCTGAATGCAAGACGATAGCAGCATTTATCTTACTTACTGATACTGAGGCTTTTGGAGTTTGGACATTCAGAAACTGGGCGGTCAGAGTTGGGGGCGGAGGTGCGGTCAGCGTTGGGGCCAAAGGGGCGATCAGCATTGGGATCGGAGGGGTAGACGTGGTCGGAGCCAGAGGGGTGGTCAGGGTTGGGGCCGTAGAGGCGGTCAGCGTTGCTGTAGGTGGGTATATAGGGAGATGTTGAAGTGGCCTCTTCTCAACTCCTTTTTGTTCCTCATGTACCTTAAAAAAATGTTTTAAAAAATCCTGTCAAACTTGCTTAAGTCGAATCTACTGGAACCAATTAAAAAAAACAAATTTGACTTACATGACACAAAAAAAGAAGATACTATTAAAGAGAGGGGTCTCGTGAATACCTTTGGCTTATGCAACATTTCTACTTATGCAAGGATGACTGAATTGTTGACTAGTATTTTATTCATATGATCATGATTTTTTTCAAAATATATTTCAGTACTCCAGATATTTAAATGTGCAAAAACTTGGGTGGGAAGATCATTTACCCATGCGTGTCCTCAATTATGGAGCTCCCTTAAAAATTATGTAAAGCATTTCTGTTTGCTTCTTAATTAATTCTACATGTGCCTTGTTTACTCCACACAGTGGATTTGCCACAATGTACATACAAATTGTATTATTTAATATTACTATTATCATTATTATAATATGTTGGGCCCATAAATTTAGTCTGTGACATTCCAGGATTCTAATTCTATTATTCTCACTGAATTTGGATGTGTTAAATCAACAAAAAAAAAATCATTCTTTTCATTAAATTAAGACAAATGGACACAAATACCGTAACTTAATATATATATTACAATGGAATAGAAAACACAAACCTTACCTGATTGGACACAAATGAAGTTATCTCCTTCAGGAGCTTTATCTTCTTAGGTGTAATATCTGTGATAAAATCGGGGAAAAAAAAGAAGATAATTGATTGCCTGGACAAGGTTTAGATACTGTACATGTTAAAAATGAACTACCGGGGGTACTGTTTTTTCATTATTCAATGGCATAATGAGCCAAATATGTTTGAAGGTCCAGCTGCTGACAAGCAAAAAACTTGATGCAAGTGAAAACATTGAAGAAATACAAACAATGATTTGAAGAAAGAAAAAGAAAACAATCAGTACGCCAGTGTCAGTGTTCTTTTTTTTTTAATGTTTAAAAATAGAGACAATTGCAGTTTACCTTTGTAAGATACAGTGTAGGCAATGGAAAGAGTAATGTACATGTACGTTACTTACCCATTGTGAATGACTGGTTTGACTGGTTTGACTGGTTTCCTGTGTTTGCTTTCAGCCGCTTGTTTTCTACTTCGAGTTCTGCTACTCGCCTCTTGAGAGTAGCATTCTCCCTTTTTAGAATGGAATGCTCATCCTCTTTCTGTGAAACAAAAACAATTACAGTTAACGTTGCATAACTTGTTCTTTAATAGGAAATTTAAATAACACATGTTTTGCACAGTTTGATTTTTTTTTTTAATAATTGATTTTACTTGGGGAAATTTCGCCTCATGTGACTTCTAGATATGCAAGGTTAACTGTATATATTATCTCATCAGGATTAGTGTGAAATTTAAGATACATAACTGGACTAGTATTTATGAAACAGGTTTTAAAATATAAATAAATGAAAACTACATGAAAACAATCAAATGAATGAAATGCTTATTGATATCAATTAGACTCAAGGACAGTTGTTTAGAGAGAAAGTTTGGATAATTTTCAGCAATTATCCATCAAAACCAAGAAATTTTAGGAGGCTTCTTCCCTTTTGCCAATAAAAAAAGACCAGAATCCTTTGCAGTCAGATTGCAGAAATATAGAGATTATTATTTGGTTGAATCAGACATTGGTATGATTTTATTTGAGTGACCATTGTGCCAAGGAAATTGAAGTTCAGCATTTTAAGTACAGTTCACGAACCTGTGCTGACAGCATCTGTCTGCACAGTTCCTTCTGGACCTGTGCAGCCGCCTCAACGGCTTGGACCTTCTGAGTCTTGGTGGCTTTGTTGGTGGCTTTGGTGGTGGCTGTGGTGGTGGCTGTGGTGGTGGCTGTGGTGGTGGCTTTGGTGGTGGCTTTGGTGGTGGCTTTGGTGGTGGCTGTGGTGGTGGCTGTGGTGGTGGTGGCTTTGGTGGTGGCAAATTCCACACTACCATCCTCATGAATTGATACCATCTTCATTTCCGTGATCAATTCTTCTTTGTTTTCTACACAAAAACACAAAAAGAAAATCATATTGTAACCGGCTGTACTTACTGAAGCGCTTAGAGACTTCGGTGGCAAGCGCTTTATAAGTAACGTTTTTATTATTATTTATTATTATTAATATTAAGTGACTTGACTTCACTCGGCCCTAACACAATATAATCCAAGTTGCTGCGACCGTGCATGCACCCTGACCTGAAACCTTGATCATAATTTGCCCATTTGAAGCGTAGGTGCTTTTTTATTTGTCCCTTTCCGCACAGTTGCTACAGCCTTTTATGCGGAAAGTTCTGGATGTCCAATAAAGAGAAAATCCTTAGTCCTGTTTAAACCCTGAACATAACCTAAACTAATATAGCTGGAGGTGCAAACATACATGTACCGGTACATTTTGGAACAATATTTTCAAAGAATATGGTTGCTTCCTTCCACTGTTAGAGGGGATTCTAGATAAATACCCAAACCAATTTACTCTGGGAAAAATGTGCATCCAATAGATCTAGTAATATTAGTATAACATTACAGCAACTGACACTTGACAGAGTATTCATTTTACAAAGAAGGGAACTCCTTGGAGCAATCATTAGGCCATGTAAGAAAATATACATGTTTAGCGTCCCCGCCCGCTTCCTTTTTGGGGGCCGCCTCCTAGACCTCTATTATTTTTTTTTTGAAATTTTTTGAAATTTTTTGAAATTTTGTTTTTAAAGAAAAAACATGAAAAACACTGCTAGTCTAAAATGGATCTAGATCTATTTCTGATTTAAAAGAAAAAAGAAAAAAGAAATCTTGAAAAATAGCCCGACTGTCAGGGAAATTGTACCGAGCAGCCATTTTAAGTCTTTAAGAGAAAGAAAGGACCTCTTCCTAACTTTGTTAGACTCTATCCTAATATTAAAAAAAGCTGAACGCTAAACACGTTGTTTTTTTTTTTTTTGCCTAAAAGTCAGATGCAGGAATATTGCCTGCGTCAAAAGACTAAAATAAAAATGATAAAATTCAATGTAGATTTTCTAGATCTAAAACACACACAAAATTGCTAGAAAATGAATGTAGTACTTACCACTTATCTTCAGGATCTTTCCATGATATGGTTTTCCTCCTTGAAATTTTATGTCCGAGGCTGAGCCCACGCTCCTTGCCTCTTCCGGCACATTTTTGAGGTTTTCGATCGAAACTTTTCTCTCATCGACCCAATAAACAATGCAAAACTTCTTCATTATCTATATAAACTGCAAACTAAAAGTACAGATAAAGCCTGAAAATATCTACCGACGAAATCGAAACAGAAACAGAAACAATCTCGTAAAGAAGAAGAAGAAACGACGTATAGCTAGGAGTAGTACCGCGTGTATTGTCATGCAGATGAAAAAGTTTTCCTTCACAATACATGCGTTGCACTTTCTTTCGATCCGATCGATTCCTTTCAAATTTCGGCCGAGACAGGAAGTAATTTCCATATCCGCACGTAGGGCCGGGGAATATTTCAGCGATATCAAGCGATCGAAATATGGGTTAAGAAGTAATTATTTCGAATTTGGAAACCATATAAATTATTATTTAAGGAGTAGTGTGTCATTGAAATCTATTTTGAATACAAATTTGTAGCGAACGGTGTATCGTTAGAGCTTGCCACTCTCGAATTAACCCATGAGCGAATGGAATAGTCCATCCAGTCTTCGTAATGTGGTCATCTCCTCGACCATGCCTACCTACCTGCCGCCGCTCGAGCCGTGGACCCGTTAGTCTTGAATACATCCGCAGTTTTTTTTCTCCCACGAAATAAAAATCATAACCACGCAAATACATTTGGATCTCCTATCAATGCGAACGAAACTCGCAAAATAAAATACAGCAATAACTTAAATGTTAGCTTTTTCATTAGGACGTGATAAGTAAAAAGTTCTGCATGGAAATAAAATCTTGAATGACTGTCTAGAACTGGTGACAACGTCGTCCAGCAGTGACTGAACTCAGAATTTCGGACAAATCTTTTATAAGTCTTATCTTTAATTAACTTATAGACTAAGATATTAAATCTAAATCATTGTTGAATCTGATTTTGTTATTTTTTGAAAATATTCTATTTAGATAATATTAGATGTAAACGCCACCACGCCTTCGCCTGATAAGGGTTTTTATTTCGTGGGGACGGAACCGCGGATGCATTGTAGACTATCGCTGATTTTGGTGGTAGCATGTTCTTAGTACATGTGTACGCAATTATTTTATTTTGTTATTATTTACGGTCCGAGGCAAGATTAGGACTGATTCATTATCAATTTCGGGTTTGTGTTTTCTATGAAAGGTTCAAATTTGTAAATAAGTAAATTAGTTTCTAAGCTTCTTTATTAAAGTGGAAACAAATAACAAAATAATGGGACTGACGTCATGGATAAAGGAATCACAGCTCGTGTGTAAGGCTAGCTCTCTACGCACGCACGTCATGTCGCTAGCGCTTCAATTCACGCTCTGTACAAATTCATGCACTGCATGCATGCCACCGCTACCGGAATTTTGAATCATCTATTTTCTTTGACTGGACTTGAGATTTACATACAGGTACATTGGTTACCTCATCAAGATTTGGACCCTGATTCAAAGTATATTTTGTAAAATATACAAGCGATTACCGGCAATAATTAGATGTACGAAAGTCAAACTTGTTCATTCTCAGACTCAGCTCAGCTCAGAAAGACGAAACTGAATCGTTCGCGTACGTAAAAACGTAGTAGTCCCGTAGACTCATCTTCGTGTCCGTTTGTTGCAACACTTGAACATTCTCTAACTGAGTCTAGACTAGGTCCAAGTCACCCTAACCCTTGCTAACGTTAGCTCTCTTGATCTCGATCTCAAGCTCGATCTATCCTACACCTTTCTGATCATCAAACATGAATTTTGACAATAAAACTAGTACACCTAAAGCTAAGCAGACAATTTCACTGAGAAGGGGAAGAAGAGGACCTTATAATTATTCTTCACGAAAAGGAAATGTGTCCAACGTGAGTGTGACGTCTGAAAAGGAGCTGGATCAAGTTCAACTTCCAGAACAAATGAAGAACTTGCTGGAACCCAGCCAAAATCAAAGCTTGGAAGGAGACAAAAGAAAGACATGTGGTAAGTTCCGAATTCAGATTATCTCATGAACATAGACCCCTACTTTAATTTACTTACTTATGATTAGCCTAGATCTAGTAGTACAGTTACAATTTACATGATGAATCTGATGAATTGGTACATACCTGACTAGACCGAATTTTCTGTCTCTTTCGTTCGTTAGCCTCTTAATTGGGGTAGGGTCGGCCGGCTCTCTCTTTAGAGACGGAAACCGTTGATACACATTCCCTTGATAACGCCACGGCCATTTCAGGTCGTATTGTTATGTTATGCCCCCCAAATCCAAAATGTCATTTTACCTCATGCATGTTATATTGTAAATTAGGCCTAGGCTATAATATATCAGTTCCACTTACCTACTTGAATGAAATAATCAGTTTAATGGTCCCTTTTTAGGAAATTATGGGTCAAAATCGAAATCCATGTTGAAAAAAGATTTACCTTAATTTAATTACACAGATTCTTCAGAGGCAGTCGGCGGTAACTGGTGGGATGTTCCTGAAAGCTTCACTCAATCTTCTAGTTCCAAAGTTGGTAAGTTCACTGAAAGTATGGTTATTTTATTCAGCGACTGGAGCTCCGCGTTAAGCTAGATCACCGGGACATGCCATTGAAACTTTTATTCCAACTAGTATTAATAGTAGTAATGTATTGTCTTCAATGATCAAGACCTACTGCTTTTAAAATATGCAATAGATCACACTCCTAAATGTCCTATTGAAACGCCAAATTGTAGTTATGATACATGTACAACAAGTATTGTCTTGATTTTTAGGTGTTTGTGGGTGGTGGATCATGTAGTATGAACCATGGTGGGGGGGGGGGGTCATGATATCTACATTCTCCGCTACACTACTCCCTCCCCCCCCCCCCCGAAAAATGAAAAAATCTGAAAATTAAGCTCTCCAAGAAAAAAATTATTGCTAACTTGCTATGGTGTCCTCAAAACCATTACACCATTCTCAATACAGTCAACCTTTCATGCATCACACTTCATCAAACGACCCCTCTCTTTATTGCCAAAGCTATTTCATAAGTCCTGGCCGACTGTGTTTTTTTCTTGAAATTCTCTCTTGGACCATTATGGATCATTCTACCTAATCTCCATTTGCAATACCCATACCAATCATGTGAAGTGCAATATGATGTGTATATAACACATAATTAGAAACTGTAGCTGTAACCTTTCAAGTTTGGCCTAATCACTTTGTCTTGTTTTGTATGATTTTCTTTGTGGATAGACGAGGGTTTTGATGATCCCGAACTATCAGTCACTGAGACCCAGTCAAGGAGTGCACATAAGAAAGGAGGTAAAGTTTCACACACACATCGCCAATACTTTTCAGCTCTTTAATTTAAAGCTAACTTAATATACAATGCAGGTGTTGTGTTATATGATTTAATAGTTGATGACATAGAATATATAACCACTTAATTGAGATTTTTTTTTCCCGCTATTTTATGCTTCAGAAATCAAATTACAGCCAATGTGCAAACATTTTTAAGTCGAAGCTATTTCATCAGTCTCAGCAAATTTAAGGCAAGTTTGACTGTGTAACAATGTTGTGTTAAGTCTTTAGAAAGTAATGATACAGTCACACTGACCATGTTTCATCTAAATTTTAAACATATCAATTGTTTTGCAGGAGCTGCAGAGGCAGTGGATACTGAGTGGTGGGATGCCCCTCCAACTCTCGTAGAGAGTAAGTACGAAATATGCTGAGTGATGCTTGTTTGGTACCCTTCAAGAATTTTATGTCTGTCACCCCACCCTCTTTTTAATCTACATGATCATTCTCTTCCATTTGAAGCGAATAACTTCACGGCAATTAATCTTGGAAGATTAGCTCATATTATAATGTTTAATGCATTCAGTTATGTGCAGTGCATAGTCATTTCAAGTATGTGTCAGGGATTGAAATTTGTTAATGTAATGCAGAGTGGCAAATCCGGGAGACTCCCGGAAAATTAGTCGATCCCCCGACACGTACCCAAAATCCACAATGATTCCACAAATCAAAAATCAGCTCTGGTCCTGTAAAGTATTAAATCTTCTCATTGAAAATCAGGTATCCTCTTTTTTATAGTCCTGTAAGTTATTAAGTGCACTGGCGTGTGGTAAAATCAATGTTTCCCTAACAATGATTTTGATAATCTTTGCTGTAATATTGATTTCAACTTAATATGCATGTGTATTGAACAAATAAGTCACAAAGTGATTAACTGGTATAATTTTCTCAAGGCTCAACAAACTTGCAAAAATTTGGCTGGGGCAAGTGCAATCACTGCAGATAAAGTCAGTTTCAAAAAAGCAAAATGTTGAGATGAGTATCTATTAAAAGGAATAAAGGCATGATGAGGATTAAAGAACAATCATCTGACATAACTTCATTGAAACATTCAATTACAATTATTTTTGACTTTATAAAGAAATTTATATTTCTCCTGTTTTCTCCTTTCAGATGTGAGAGATGCTGATCCACCAGGTGAATGGATGGCCAATGCTGTCACTGCTATGTCCACGGACAACAATGAAGAGGAAAAGGAAGAGGATGGGGATGACATACATTTTGATGTTCTTGGTGATGACTGGTTCGATGCTGAGGAGAGCTTTGAGGACATTCCTGCATCATCAGATGATTCACCATTTGATAGCAAACCATTGTATGAAGGAGCCCCATTGACCCTTGCAGAGAGCATGCTTCTTATTTTAACCTTAGGGTTGAGGCATAGCTTAACAGGGTCATGTCTTGTTGACATTTTAACTCTTGTGTGCCTGCATTGCAAACACCCAAACCTGTGCAAGACTACCCTTCATTTGTTTAAGAAATATTTCTCTAACTTAAAGATGCCCCTTGTATTTCACCAGTTTTGTTCAGTTTGTGGTTTCCTTTTAAATAAACAACAAAACAGCTGTCCATGTTGTCACAAACAAATTACAAGTAAGAAAGACAAGACATATTTCATTGAAATCCCCATTTTGGCACAGATACAAGCTTTGTTTCAACAAAAAGACTTTAGTGGTGATCTGCAACACAGATTTCATAGAAAAAATGATGGTACGATTAGAGATATATATGATGGTCTCTTGTACAAGAAGTTTTCACAACCTGGTGGACTTCTACAAAACCCCAATAATATTTCATTTATGTGGAATACTGATGGCGTTCCAATTTTTAAGTCCTCAAAATTTCAAATTTGGCCCCTTTATTTTTTAATCAACGAATTGCCCCCAACTAAAAGATTTCTGAAAGAAAAAATGGTGATAGCAGGTTTGTGGTATGGTGAAGGTAAGCCACACATGAATACTTTTTTGAAACCTTTTCATACATCATTGCAAGACTTATCATCTGGAGTTAATATCTGTAATTACCTGGGAATGGAACAAAAGGTTAAGGGCATTTTATTGTGTGGGACATGTGATATGCCTGCAAAATGCTCGGTCCTCAATATGACCCAATTTAATGGGTTATATGGATGCCCCAAATGCACCCAACCAGGGGAAGTCATAAGTGTTGGAAGAGGGCATGCAAGAGTGTTCCCTTGTGATTTGACCACATTAGATGACAGCAAAAGAACACATGACCAAACAAAAATGTGCGCAGAGCAGGCTTTTCAGATGGGAAAACCAATACTCGGAATAAAAGGTCCATCCTGGTTTTTGTACCATATGCCTGATTTGATAAATGGTACAGCTATTGACTGGATGCACCAGGTTCTTCTTGGAATAGTTAGAAGGCTTTTAAAACTTTGGTTTGATAGCAGCCATTCCAGTCAACCTTATAGTATATCCCACTTACTTTCTGCTGCAGATGCCCGTTTGAAGAATCTGAAACCTCCAAATTTCATTGGTCGAGTACCAAGAAGTATTAGGGATCACAGAAAATACTGGAAGGCATCAGAGTGTCGGTCATGGCTCTTCTACTACTCCCTACCAGTATTATCTGGTTTACTCCTTGACATGTATTTTCAGCATTATTTGCTTTTGGTGGAGGCTGTGTATTTACTTAATGTAGATTCCATTTCCCACGAAACTATCGATCACTGTGAGCAAGTTTTACAACATTTTTGTATGATGCATGAAACCTTATATTCCAAAAGTGAGATGACATCAAATATTCACCAACTGCTTCATCTATGTGATGTTGTCAGAAATCTTGGTCCCCTTTGGGTTTATTCATGTTTTACCTTTGAATCGATTAATGGAGAATTATTGTCTTTGTTTCATGGTACACAAAATGTTGATATGCAAATTGCTAACAGTGTGGCAATTTTCTTGAAGTATCCATTGCTTGTGCAAGATTTGAAACTGGATTCTGAAGTTGGAAAGTTTTTCTCTAGAATGAGATTCTCCTCACACAAATACAAGAAAGGTAAGCATATGTTTCATGATTACTATATTCTTGGTGTCACTAAGAAATACACCCTAAAAAGAATGGAACAAACTGTAATACGGAGACTAGTCGGCCATGCAGTCTGCCGTGAGGTTCAATCTTTCTTAAGAGTAATGTGGGATAGCACGGTAATATGTTCAAAAGAATATACTTTGGCCTACCAGCGAAATTCATACACTGTTATGTTTTATCAGGATGAAACCTTATCATTTGGTCGTGTTCATAAATACATAGAATTAACCCCTTCAGCTCCTTGTTCATGTGATGGTATCTGTTCATGTTCAATATATATTGCCCTTATTGAGAAGTTCCAGGTTGTAGATTTTCACCTATCAAATGATGACATGACATCTGCTAAAGTAAGTCACCTTGTTCCTTGCAGAAAAGATGGCTTTGAATTAGTAGCAGTTGAAATAAAGGATATAATTGAATTATGTGTTTTCATGGAGATTGATGATTGTGATTATTTGTATGTCGCTAAACGCCCCAATCAAGTAGAGAGAGATTAGCATGATCATCAGTTGGCATCTGTATACAAAGGTGTTCGGACGCTTTAAGGCTAAGACTTATTTTGCCATACCTCTTTGTTTTATAAGCTATTTATAAGCTACATAAAAACGTGAGTATTATTATTATGTATTGTGTTCATTACACTCTGTATATAATTGTATTGTGACTTGTCAAACCCTGAGTAGTGGTTGATTGGGTAACTCAATTGAATGCATGGTCTTTGTGAAGTGCTTACATACAAATGATTCCATTCACCCATCATGAATAATTGTATTTCAAAAGGCAGAATGTGAAATTGCATAAAATGCCTATAAAATCTCTTAAATGTAACTTTATGTCAGCTGACATTTGCAGCAATAATTATTGTGAGAGCACTGAATAATCAAATCCATAGATACATTCTGTAAGATATAAAGTAAACTTGGTTCCTGGAAACCATCATTTTGTTTCTCTTTTGTACGAGTCTCGAGAAATGTGTGCGACTTGATCATGTACATGTAACAACTTTTCCCCTCTTTATTGTACATAACTTATTGAAGAGTACTACTTGAAATGCAGATGCTTAGTATGCTTTCTAAAAGACTGGTAAGCTTAATTGCAATTAACTTCTCAAATTGTAGAATTGGTTTGCGAGTTGCGACGTGCCAGCTTGCAGGCGTGCAGTAGGTTCCATGTAAACAGTCGACTTTAAAATAGCAGGCTTGCAAGATTTCAGTAAACTTTGCAAGCTTTCTGGCATGCAGTAGGTTTCATGACCAATCTTGCAAGCCTACAAGCTTGCAGCCGTTTTTAAAATAGCGTGTTAGCCTGCAAGCCTTGCAGGCTTGCAAGATTTCAGTAAACTTTGCAAGCTTTCTGGCATGCAGTAGGTTTCATGACCAATCTTGCAAGCCTACAAGCTTGCAGCCGTTTTTAAAATAGCGTGTTAGCCTGCAAGGCTTGCAGGCTTGCAAGATTTCCGTAAACTTTGCAAGCTTTCTGGCGTGCAGTAGGTTCCATGACCAATCTTGCAAGCCTGCAAGCTGCAAATGGACTTTAAAATAGCTTGCAGGCATGCAGCATTGGTCCTCGCATGCATGCAGCAGGATAGGGCAGAAATTTAAAGCGAGTTTATAGCGAGCAATAAGCGAGCGTGTACAGTGCGCTAGCTAGCGATTGCTTATTAGGATAGCCACTAGCTAGTCACTAGCTTTCACTAGCTAGTCGGTAACTGCCGGCATGCCTAAATTTCTGTAAGGGAATGGCTGTATTCATATTGACACTCATGTTCATTACCATCTTCCACTAAGTCAACCCTGTCTTTCATTTCCATGTTTGCATTCTAATTGGATGACGGAACACCCCCTGCCTATTTTTCTAGAGCGGGATAAGCTTGTCATTCTGACGACATTATAGGACCGTGAGTGGTCTGTTCTAATGGAGTGTGATGACGAAGCAAGGCCCAGTTGGATGTCTTCCTAATGGCACTTTTTATCCTGCTTATCTTGTATGGCATTCACACTAGTAGAATATGAATTCAGTTAAAGACTGTATAAAAAATCCTGTTTTAGCAAATGGGGCTTACATACATAATGTACATGCAGGATGAGAAACATACATATGATTGTTGTACATGTACATATATGTATAACAAAACTTGTTTGGGGGAAGTCACCTTACTCAATATGTTTAGTGTTAGCTTATATCATGGGCACTCTCAAGCGTACAAAATTACAACTGGCCAATCGTATCAGCGCATGATCAATATAAAACCTGTCTACCTCCATATTCACAATGGTGATGGGTCCCAATTCTTTATCAAGCTCAGATTCGAAACGATGCTCGGACCTCCATTCTGCTGTGTGACATTTTGTTACACATTTTGTTATACCACATTTAGATGAAACACATGACATGAAGAGGTACATGTAGCTGTGAGATTTTGTAAAACTAGGCCTACAAATGTATGTACAATACAGTAGTAGCCTGTTCATAGTGCAACATTTTATGTTGACCTGTATAGTGAAAGGGGCGTACGGACTGGATAACAACACTGTATAAAGAAATGTATAAAGAAACTAGTTTTAAAGGGGTTAGTTGACATGATAGCTGGGCAAGCTGGCCGATCATCAGTGCATGCTCAAGGTAAGCCATGACCAGTATGCCATTTCTGTAATGTATGATATGACGTTCAGCATTTTACAATTTTTCATGAGAAACAATGCTCAGACATGCTTTTCGCTCTATGACTTTCGATATGATGTAAGACTAAGAAAAATCATTAATTATTATTGTTTAGATGTAGCTATATGATGTTTTTATGTAGCCAGAGGATGAATTTACATTAGGTTTACATGAAGGTAACCTGCTAAGTCTGAATGGGGGGGGGGGGGGGGTTCGTATTCGGAGGAATACGTTGCCCTCATCAAGATTCCTTTCTGTTACAGCAGGTCTTCTAAGTCAATGAGGAATAGTCTGCTCATGACACAAGGCTGACTCTATATGATTTAATTGATTTAATTTCTCATGCAGTGCTTTAACAGTTATGTCTTTGTATAGGTCCCCTTGCCAAACCAAATATTGCGGGGCAGAGCGCTTTAAAAATCTTGAAAGTTGGTTGTCGTGTGCGATAAAGACAGATTTGCATGCATGCTTTCATGTACAGATCTAAATGTATGTGAATTTTGCATCATGGTCGCTTTAATTATGGTTGATGCCTATTCAAATCTGCTCAAAAGACATGTATACACCCGGGCCCCACCTACAAAGACTTACGATTGATCCAAATCAATGGTAAGTTTGCAGTCTCCTACATGTATCTCTTATGTACATAGTTGCGATTGATATTAACACTTTGTATTAAAGATGGGGCCCTGATATCAGAAAACAAGGCCTATTTCAAACAGAGAAATTTAAGCTTTCTAGATCTAATTGAAATTATAAACCGAGTATGCTCCTTCTTTGCAATGAAAGACGTGCCAGTCTTGGTGATACTGAGAAAAACATGTACAGGGTACATGGGTCATTTCACGTTAAGTGTACACTTTTTTTCTCACTGGGGGTCAAAAATGAAAATTGTTGTTAGAGCAAAAGATGCACAGATTCTGAAAGTTTGGGGTATATGTCAGAAATGTGTAAAATTATAGAGCGTCAAGTCCATGTTTACATATAGAAATATTCGATTGAAATACAGTAACAAAAATAGGCGTTTGGAGAGGACATTTTGTTTAACAAAGAACACATCAGCTTTATTATACCTGTAAATGGTATACACATAGTTTTCTGTACTTTTATATGCCTTTTTATACTTATCAGATGTTGATGCACTTATTTCCTATTCACTTTATAAGCCATATTTTGCCATAAAATTAGTGTATTTTATAGGAAACTGAATTATGGGGAGGTTGAATTTATTTAATGACATGAGAATTTCTTGTCCTTCTTCTTATATAGACTTCAAATTTGGTATACAGTGTTGCATTTATGTCTAAATTATTTGATGCTGTGTAAAAAAAAACAAGTGAATGCAAGTTTTAATCAAATATGAGCTTCCAAACTTAATTCATTGACGTGTTTTGGAGAGGACATTTGTTTAACAACAAATCTTAGCAATATGAACTCTTATTATATTAGTTGATATGTAAATTGCTATGCATCATTCATTTCTAACATTTCTGTAAGAACATGGCAATAGATTATTGGAACATTATATGAGCCAAGTGACATATATTGGAGAGGATAAACTTCAAATTATTCACCATCATTACAACTCCAACTTTATCTCAGAATATATGGCGTGAAAGTTTTGTTATTCATACATTGTTTCATGTTATTTAAACAGTATTTTACAATAAAAACAATACTGATATTGTCTATTGATACACCAGTTTTTATATACAAGTCTTATTATTTATTTTTTCTATAATCCAAACTCTCAAAGAGTGACTCGTTGATATACATTGTATGTTATGGAGAGGACACTTTGTTTAACAGTGACATCTGAATGTTTAAATGCAATTTACTTTTTTTGTAATCAATACATTCACCAGTCTTTATTTTTGATTTTCATATACCAAGTTAGATAACGCAATATAAGGTAGGAAATGTCCCGATACCATGCATATTGTCAATTAAACTAGTATTTATAGTGAGTAATAAGCAAAAAAAAACATCTTACTTTAAATTCCTGCAAAAACAATATGAGAATATAGGTTTCCATAATTGTTGGTATAACTGATCAGAAAGTCCTAACTGATAAATGAATAACAGGTACTGTAACAAGTTACTTGCTTGTCTTTAAAACCGTTCTATTTCTCAACAGTAACAAGACACTTCTTGTCTTTAACAACTTTTTTTTTCTTAACAGATAACAAGGCACTTGCTTGTCTTTAACACAGTTCTTTTTTAAACAGATAACAAAACAATTGTCTTTAACAACTTTGTTTTCTTCACAGATAACAAGGCACTTGCTTGCAGCAAGTGAAAACGATGCAAGCATTTAATTAAACAAACAGAACTTTTTTTTTATTCCTGGCTCATTTTTCCTGATTAAGGTTTCATATAAAGAGGTAGAAAATGAAATTTCTAGAAATGTGATTTTCTCTTTGAAATTCAGATACAGGTCGCCAAATGATTTTTTTTTGGTAACCCTTTCTTCAAATTGTTTTAAAGCGCTCGTGTGTTAAATTTGCAACATGTGAATCAAATGAAAGAAGGGGATCTCAGCTTTACAAATATGTGTCATTTATTAATTATAATTGAGATTAAGATATGATAAAACATCGACAATTCAAAGTTTCGTTTTTTCTCGAACGCACTTTATTTGTAAAGGTTGAGAACTGTTGAGAACTGATTTTTCTATAAACAATTGTTCGTGATGCAAAACGGTTACCATGCGAAACGGTGCGAAGCTCTACACACAGACAGCGTATTGCTCTGATTGGCTGTATGCAAATGAGTGCATACTGTACTGGGATCTGGGACTCTCGATCGTGGACCTGGGAAAACAAATTACTGTAGTTGTAGTTTGATAATTCCAATCAGAATAGTGAGACGTATAAATAGTCCTCTCCCACATTCACCTAAAATTACGTTCGCCTCAAATCTAAATCGGTCCTTGAGAATTAATATTAGTACTCAAGGACAACAAGACGGTACTTCAACGGGGGAATGAAATTCAAAATCATCATTCCGTTCACGATTTCATTTGATATTTCTTCCTTTTATTAATGCCGTACCATAAATTCTGCCATTTCGTTTTCCCTTCGTTCTTTCTATACAACAGTGCAGTTCGAGGGGCAAGGCAGGTGCGCTAGTAGGTTAGTAGACCCTATCGAAGCTAGCGCAGAGGTGCAACAAGAGGGCCGGCAATAAGCCCTATCGGACCCAGGCGCAGGTGCGATAAGTGCAATAAGTGCAATAAGCCCTATCGGACCCAGGCGCAGCTATCGCACTAGCCTTTTGACAAGGCCTCGTGACTCTAAGCGGCTGAGATGAGTCTAGATACCCGGAGTAAACGCGCGACCGAGTGACGGAACGTCACGAGGCCTTTTTGAAAGTGGGTTTCACTGCTCCGCATGAATTATTCATAGATACATATTAGCATGCCAATACGCCTACTTTGGATTTATTGACCAATCAGAACGGCGATCTCCCAGTTGGCTTCGTTCGTGATTCGTTCCATGTAGAGGTCAGTGGTCTTAGCACGTACGTAATAGTTCATAGCATGTAGGTCCATGTTCGCACTACGTAGAGTTTACTGTGTGTGTGTGTGTGATGGATATGCTGACGTCGTGCGAGGATACGTTCGCTGATTGAACGCTCCATTTTCTGGAGCGAATTCCAGTCGGAAACAAGGGTTAACATAAGAAATCCAAATCAGATTGATAAAGGCCACTAGGATGGGCTCCTCGCTCTCGCGTTCACTTTTCGCGATTAGTCTCGTTTTAGTCGCTCGGCGTCTATCAGACAAGTGGCCTTGTTTAAAGGCTACTATCGCACCTGTGTGCGATAAGTGCAATAATGGGCCTTTTAACGCGCACCCTCGTTTACTGCGCTAAACGTTACAGCGAACGTATAGTTTATTTTGATGGATACTGTATATGGGGCAAAGGTCAGAGGATTTGTTTTCCCTACTTGAAGTGCCTGGTTAAAAAAATGTGTCCTCTCCTTAACAACCTAATGGCATACATTATATTGCTACCAGGGTGGTAAATGATTGCAATGATCAGTAGATTTTGTCAGTTACACACTTACAAATATTGCACTTTAAAATGTATTTAATATCAGACTATGTTGTGAGAATATTTCTGTCTTTGCATTCAGAAATTACCCAATTACATAGAGGAATTAATGAAAATCAATACCAAAATAAAATTATAGCTGTTGACATGATATTTAATGAATTCTTATACTGAGTGGAACAACATATCAATGTTTTCTTACATGAAGGAAGTGATTATACTATAAAAAAATAATTGTTTCTGTACATTGTTAACAATGGGTAACTCTGTTATGGAGAGGACATTCAGTTTAACATTGCATTAGTGTGAGATACTGACCATCTATAGATATGTAGATGGAAAATCACATTTCATGATATTAAATGGAGGCATATTATTATTGTATACCAGTGCCATAGATAGTGCAAGCCTCAGTGCTTTAATATATGAAGAAAATACCTGTTATGGAGAGGACACACTTTTAACGGAAAATAAAGTCATCAAATTAACCAAGCAATAAAATATATATCACATATTTTGTTCATTGATTTGAGACATGTCCTCATTTTCAAACATTCTGAAGATTATTTAAATAGAGTTTAGGCCCATATATATCATTTTAAGTCACTGCTGCTGGCCTCAATGTAATGGAGAGGACATGTTTTTTAATTTTAACGGAAAAGATGCCTTTTACAAAAATATTCATCATTTTCACATTTATTGGTCAAATTTGGTCAAATAAGTTTTATGATGTTACATAGTGGCTGTGCTGACACTAAAACATTACAATTTTACACAACTCTCAATAGATTCATGTAAGATATCAATGAACATTATCAAAATTATGAAATGAGAATCCCTTTTCCGTTAAAAATGCACTAAAAATGCTGAAATTAACAGAAATAATGTTTGCAGTGTTATGAAAATTGAACTGTAGGTTGCTGTTGATAAGGTCCATCAAATAAAATGGCCAACATAAAATAATAATTGTTTAAAAGATGCCAAAATGGGGAAAACCCCATTTTTCAAAAAGTGTACACTTAACGTGAAATGACCCACATGTAGATCTCCTGTAGCATAGATTGCTACTCACTCCAGGAGCATATAAGGACAATGTGATCCTGTAAAAGCTCTCATGCTATATATAGTATCCGACTGGCTTGAGAGCTAGGCGAGTATTACTTGCATCTTTTCATGATGTTCATGTAATATGCATGCTGGGCACCATGGGAAGACTTTCTCCTTCACAGCACATGCAGTCTATGCAAATGATCATACCTGTCTCGCATCAAGCGCAAAGTCACTGCCCATTTTTAAGATCTCCTCGAACTGAGGTTTAGAAAAGCTGTCTTATCAAATAATTATTCATCAACTGATAGAGGTGTACTGTTAACTGCATATCGTCCAATCCATCTGTACTACAGTGTGAATTTTTCAATTTGAGATTTAATTCTGTTTCGTTATTTGACCTTTATAGTAGTGTCTGAAATTACCCCTAATTACATGATGCACCAATATACAGTACATCTACAAAAGAATACAAAAGTACTAATACCGGTATCCATGCTCTTTTCTGCGAAGGTTGCTATGTTTACCCCCCTCCTCCCCCCCCCCCCCCAAAAAAAAAAAAAAAAAAAAATTGTCTAGTAAAAAAATCATTTGAAGATACGTTATAAATGCTTACACTTTGCTATTATGTTTTTAAAACTTAATATATATCTACATGCATATATGCAATATTATGATTCCATTATCATTATTTTAAAATCTCTTATTCCAATGTACAAGGAGACGGTCTGAATACAAACTACTCAGAGATCTTGTCTCATTATTATGCATAACATGCTAAGCCCAGCTTCTAGGGATGATGACCAGTGATACCCCATCTCCTATCTCTATCTTATACCCAGTTCAGACTTTAGGAACGATACAGAATGTATATAAAGAAACATCGTATAAGAGGATGTAAGCAGAAGGAGTTTAAGCGACATGACAATTAACTGCGCACTCACAATTAGCCCCATCCAGATAGTGTACGATATACGATCGACATTCAGACTAGAGCAGCTACGTGTAGGATCCGGATTATTTAAATAGTTTTCATTTAAAATGATGCTCAAACACTTGTCTTGCTACACAACGTTTACTTTAATATACACTGTACAATTTCAGATTAGGAAAATGGTACCGGTAAATACTTATCCTACAAGGCTATAGTTATATGATTCTCGTAGAGCTATACAATGAATTGTGGGAGTGTGAAGACGGGGTTAATGTAGGTATCCCTAATGTTAATCCTTGTACGAGGTGACAGCTCATCTACTTGGTTCTCCCTAGGAAAAGTATCCTCCACGAGAGACTTCCATCCATCTGGAGGGGAGGGCTTTGCATTTATCTTGATATGCATGTGATACTGACACTAGGATCAATCGGTCAGATACATAAATCAAGAAGAAATACATTCCATATTCTTGCCCTACATGTACATGTATGATCTACAGGTAATGTGTTTAAAAGAAGCGGTGAATACACATAGTTTTTTATTACTAAGGATATTTGAAAAAAAGTACAAACATATATACAAAATCTTGTTTTTCACTGTTGCTTGCTTATGGTACACAAAAGTACACATATATTTTATTACAAACACCCTGTATATACGATGTAGAATATTCAAAATATAAATGTAATCATGTAATTATCATTTAAATGCTGTACATTAGGAAACACTATGTCCTAGAAGGCTATTTGAAACGCAAGCATTGTGGATACTGGAATTGTTTTTCACTGTTGCTTGCTTATGGTACACAAAAGTACACATATATTTTATTACAAACACCCTGTATATATGATGTAAAATATTCAAAATATAAATGTAATCATGTAATTATCATTTAAATGCTGTACATTAGGAAACACTATGTCCTAGAAGGCTATTTGAAACGCAAGCATTGTGGATACTGGAATTTAATCCATGTGAAGAAGCCGGACTCAAGGGGCGTTTAGAAGGTACAGGAGTTCATGAACATACAGACTGGAAAGAAGAATTGTGTAGCAAGAATGCATGCAGATTGAGTAGGAGGCTCTTTCCTCCTGCCTCTTCTCCATGCAGTATGCTACTCTCGGTCACGCTTTCCTCATTCTGTCTTGCACCATTCTACACATCACCTTGTCCCTGTACTAGCATTGGCCCTAAATGCACCTGACCTTGTGTTATGTGGCTGTGGGAACACCCCTAGGACTGACTCAATGTCGCCATGAGGTCTGGCAATGAGTGGCTCCTGGAGAGGATGTTTTGCATTTTGTACCGAGTGCATTACAAGAATGGTTTAACGCTGAATGCACAGCTCATCTAATGCATCCAATTGATAAATGAATGGAGAATATAAGGATCTCTGTTTTCAAGAGATGCTCTTGATGGCCCCCCTCTATTTTTATTGATCTTGAAATATCTAATGAAATGAAATTTAAGATAATGCAACACCAATAACAAAGAAATTTAACGGTATCCATATTAAAATCTTGGATTTGGCAAATTGGTGTACATGTAGGCTTATAGCTAGAACTGTAACAATATTCAAAGAAAAATGCTAAGGAACATCAGGATACATTAATTATTGTATGTGTTTGTTGTGTTGTGTTTGTATTATTATAATAGCTTGATGTTTCCCACATCTGTAATGGTGAATTAACCTTAGCCTTCAGTTTATACCCTGTGTACATTAATAGGTAATGAGAGTAATGGATAGACAAGTACATGTAGGCCATATGGTAACAAATTGACTGTCTATAAAAAAAATAAAAAAATCATTTAATTTAATCTTCAAGTGCCATAAGACCAGAAATATTTTGAAAGATCAGGCCAATGAAATTTGACAAGCATTGTGCATCATAGCAAGCCATAAAGACATATGCATGTAGTATGTTCATGTATGATATGCGGCACATGAAAACAAATGTTGTAAATTGAGACTTGATTGAATAATTACTGTCTATGAAAGTTAGACTGAATATTATAAAAAGGATTATCTGATATTTAGTGTTAGGATTTTTGAATAAAATTGGGAGTTTAATGGCTTTTGGGTCAAGGTTGGGATTTGGAAAAGTGTTATATTTGAAGATGTATGAAATAACCGCATTAGAATAACTGCATTAAAATAATCAATTCTGCTTTTAAAATCATACCCTGTACAAATTATGATAACCATGTATTTAACCCAGACAGTAGAGAGGGTCCACTTAATTGCTCTTTGCATTGAGATAAATGGACAACAATAATGGGCAGACAGCATGTCAGTATATAGGATTGGATGTGATGAATTGATTAACATATTAGCATTAAGCTTATTAGTACCGGTACTAGGCTTAGATGCAGCGATGTATCTTACACTGCGTATGATGCGCTAGACAACACTGACTCATCCAATGTGTGCTCTATCAAGGTTAGCTCTTGAACTTCAGGTCATTTGTTGCATTGGAGAAGGAATATTTTGGGCTCAATGAAAAATGTAATATTCAAGCTTAAAATGTTGTGCTGGTACCATCAAGGAAATCACCAGCGCTGTCATTCTCCCTGTCAAACATTACTGAATTTAAAAATATATTTTGAAAGTTATGAGAAACAATATTGGTATGGGATTCCTTTCAAATCCATATTTATGATTTCAGGGTTATTCATACCACAGTAGAGTTGAACTTTTTTCTTTACATAACATTGACCACTTTCTTTATAAAATGTTATCTGGTTAATGTACATGTATCTACATTCCAAATGAAATCACCAAAATGATCGTTATACAATAATTAATTGTTGAATAATGAATATACTTTTTAGGAAATACATGTAGATGAAATGAGATACATGTATTAGTTATGCATTTTAATCAAATTGATGGATTTCTAGTGAACTTCACTTACAGTATAATTTAAGAATGTTTTTTATTGATTATATTGTCTGACTCCTAACCACCACTTAATGCTTCTTCAAACCTGAAAGTAATGGATGCGGCTAATAAATTAATGTTATTTTTCACTTTCTAAAGATTTGTGGGTTTGCTCTCTTTTGCATGAAGGAATTTCTATGGTACAAGTAAATTAAGTTAGGCTCATTCATGTACTTTGTGTAGGAAAACACAGATTGGTCTGTTTTTGAGTTTTTTGGAGGGGGGAGGGGGTAGGATTTTTGTGTGCAGTTGGCAGCTCTGAAGTAGGCTATCAACCAATGTAAACATACATGTATACTGTTCTGTTTGCGGAGCTTTTTTAGGATTTGGTGTTGTACATGTGAGATTTTCTCACAGTCCTATTCAATTTTTTTTTTTTTTTTTTTTTTTTATCAGAGCTCTTTCTTCAATTTACCACATCACTTTTGGAGTTTCAGGAACTAAATTGCTAACCGCTTCTGTTTATTTTCTTTCGCTGCTATCAACCAGAACTGAAAGCTATATACTAGTAAAAATAGAGGATGGATGAATATACATTCACTGTACAAAACCAGACATTTTAGTTATAATATTGGTGCCACAATTAATGTTTACTTAGTGAGAACATAAAAGTTATAAATGACCCAGAGAGACAGCATTTTTGACAGAGGAAAGCACTCGAGCTGGAAAGTAATGAATCGAGGAAAAAACCTACTGCCTTGCTCAAAATTGATTTTCCTGAGTGATGAAAAATCCACATACTTAAGCATGCAGTAAGAATGGATGAATCATTCTGTCCTCATTTCATAATGCAATCATATTAGGTAGGTAGGACTGATTCATACTCAATACATGTCTCGCATGAATGACATTGCATGATAGAGTCATAAAGGGCTCTTTTTACCATTGTATCAGATTCAAGTTTAGGGGCATATTTGTAAAGCTTAATTTAGCCCTGCATTTTTCTTTTAGTTAGGGTCTATTGGCAAGATAGAAAAGTGTCATTTGATGAAGCAGGTGGTATACTTTGTACCAGTGAATAATATTTTGGTTGTATAATTTTTGAATCAAAGTGAAATGTTTTATTTTCAATACAATGTTGATGTCAATAGGATTATCCCATTTGCCTGTGATTTAGAGAAACAATTGTACAATGGTATTCGGTCCAGAATAAATATCTTCAAACTTCAAATTCATAAGTGCTTGTGTATGGCATCTACATGTAGGCATCACTTTGGTATTCCAAACACAACTCGTGTGTACCAACAACACTGTCATATTCATACACAATCATCATATCTCTTCAAGACTTTAAAAGTCAAGATATCCTTGAAATTTGACTCAGGTATGGAAAGTGGAATGCAATCTCTCCAAGAAGAAATTTGCTTCTAAATGTGACCTTTGACTCTAGAGGTAACCGATCCTGCTCTTGAAATCTGTGAAAGAGAAAGGAGGACGCAAAGGGTCATGCGCCCCCAGTGGGAAGTCAAAGTCAGGGTGCAGTTTTCTTGGCTGGGTGCTGTTGGTGGGCCCCTCTAAACACCCAGAGGGGGTTCCCATGTCATAGGAAGCAATCTTAGAAGACAGTTCAAAGATGTTTTGGTAAAAAGCGATACTTTCAGAGATTATTTGTTTGATGATGGAATACATTTTGTAATATCTTCTTGTGTTTGATTGACGGACTTGCACACCCACTCAGCAAAAGTACACATTTAAAAGTTTTCTTCTAAGTAATATCTTTGTTCAGGTATTTAGTTTATAAAAATCCATGAATGGAGACATTCTAGACAGAGAGATCTGGTCAATAACTAGTGGTTATACAAGTAATACCATGACCATGATGTATGTTATTCTTGTTATTATCCTTACATGGAGCAAGGGTAATTGATTTTGGTCCCATTCCTATACACCTACTGTGACTGAAGAAGGGGGGGTGTCAGATAAACAGCAGTTTACATGTATGTTTCTCTCTGTGGTGGATATTGGTGGATGTATTACTGTTTTAACCAATTTAAACTTTTATTTCTTGAAATTCTTCTTTTCAATTAATTGATCTATGGAAGTATGGATATAAGTTTTAAATTTACATATTTCATTTTGAAATCTAGCTGCACTAGATTTCTATGTAAATATGCTACCCGAAGGTAAAGATGGGGGGGGGGGGGGGGGGTAAAACTTTTGGAGGTTGATGAATATCATAATTATTGATAATCAAGGCCTCACTATTTACACATAATAATTCAATCAAACAATTCTGCCTCTGTAAATATGATTGAAATAATATAGTGCAAGACCTTGAAAATATAGCATGAAAGGTTCATGGCTCGATAGTTGTGTTATTGTGAAATGAACTTTGCTCTTGCACGAATAAACAGCGAAAAACAGATAGATTGACTTTTTGTTTTCGGGAGAGGTGCCAAACATTTAGACGCGTGGCTCAGGCGTCTACCACTCACACCTGACTGATCACCGAGGGCTTTCTTAGAAGCATTTACACTGCAAGCAAAAAACCCTAGGTTTTTCTCACATTCTGGAGTTTAGTTGGAAGTTGCTATCAAACTACCCATAAACACAATGTAAAACCCCAGGGAAAAAAGGGAACTGGAGTGTGTGTTTTTTAATGCCGGCCAAAACTTGGTTTTTGCCAGCATCCTCTCCAAGAAGAATTTTTTTTATAAGCACTGGTGAATTATGCTGGTGGTTTATGTGACTCTCCTAACCTCTGTGCTATCACATGTAAAACAACGACAAGTCACTTACGCGCACAACTAACACCAAAATAAACCCACAGCATTAGCCAACGCTGACAGTTTTTTAATGGTTTTTCAGTAGTGTTGCTGGTAGTTAACAAAACCAAGGGTTTTCAGCAGTGTGAATGGGGCTCTTGTTGATGAGTTCAAGAGTGAAAGAGGTGTGAGGTTGAGTGGACAATTATTGATTGGGGTCATCCATTTTTATGGATGATAAACTGAATTGTAGTGATTGAATTCATAATTCATCCTGGAATGTATTGCCTGATCATATGATTGGCAGACATACTCTGGTGTATCACCTCACACTTTTAGAGAATTATTATCTGTCAGAGTAGGTTAGAAATTAATTGTAAACAGCTTAAGCCTACAAGATGGTTCTGCTAAGGAAGCATGTGTACATTGTATGCCTGTATTAACAACTATTTGACCAAAGATTCAAGTCATTTCCAAGGAACTGATTAATTCCTTAACAAAATATTAATTTCTAGCTGATAGAGTACTGACATACTAATTGTAACAATTGGCAGCTCTGTTTTGTTTCTTAGAAATCATTAAACAAATATTTGTTTCTCATTATACTAAAAATGTCAATTATTTCTGAGGTTTTAACAGGAATTTTATGGTTAATCACCCTGTTATAATTTCCTCACTTAAAGATAAACTTTAGTACTGGTAATGCGATTGCATTGTGAAAGAAAAGGTGTGGAAAGGATCAGAAACAGTTGATCATGTAGCATGTAAGTATTGGTGTGCACTGCAAGGTTCTGGAGTCATCAAAGTCATAATAAATTTGACAGAGTCTTGGTAAAGTAACAAGCACAAACACAGAAAGCTATATATGGGACAACGCACATGGTGTCGGGGCTAGTACTACCTTGATTTCCTTGTCTTTCTATGCTCATTACTCAGCCAGTATACATTTTCTTCCAAAATCGTTTGGCACATGTCATTTATTTGTAAGGCCATGTAAAATTGATTTCATGTTGATCGTCCCCGCCCGCTTCCTTTTTGGGGGCCGCCTCCTATTTTTTGTTATTTGTTATTTTTATTTTTTTTTTTTTTTGAATTTTTTTTTGATTTTTTTTTTTTGATTTTTTTTTTTTTTTGAAAGAAAAAAAACATGAAAAACACTGCTAAAATGGCTCTATTTCTGATTTAAAAAAAAAAAAATTGTCGGCGGCCATCTTGGAAAAAAAATAGCCTCGACTGTCAGGGAAAATGTACCGAGCGGCCATTTTGAGCGGCCATTTTGAAATATCAAATATCAAATAACATGGTACACCCTCCTCCTCTTTTTCAAAAAATCCGGACGATCAACATGTAATCAATTTTACATGGCCTAATCTTGAACATTCAGTGTAAGTTTCATTTGATTCTGTGAGAATTAATTTTCTTTTTTTTACCAGAACTGGAGTTTATCTTTAATAACTGAAATGTCAGATACTATATTTCTTTTCTTGGACACTTGTTAGGGAGGGGGGGGGGGGGGGGACTACCCCCTTGTCTCCTTTGGTTATACTAGCGGTACAATGGCACAGTATTTTCTATTATGCAGGTTTTGAGCATGCCATATTTTACTGCAATCACACAAAGTGTGCCATGTCATATAGCCTTTGGTTAGAAAAATTTATGAATTTCATATTCAAATGGATGAAATATAGACATTACTAAGAAATTTGTTCAGAATGAAACCGCTAGAGGAATGTTTGCAGGCAACTGACATTTCCATTTACTCTAACTGGTACATTGTAAGAGAAATCTGAGACTTGGTGCAATTACATAAATTGTAGAATGTCAGAATAAATGATTTGACTAGGGGCAAAGATTCTTTTCCTCTGTATGTCTGTGAAAGAAGAAATAACAAACCTTTGGGAATGGTGTCTTTGCATGCTGGAAAGATAACAGGCCAATGGCAGAGAAGGTGCTCACAATGTCTGAGCTTAAGGCCTTCATTCTATCCTCTCCTTCCAATACAAAGATTCAGGCCTGGTGCCATTCTGAAAGTCATTATGTATTAGTTCTGAGAATATAATGGATTCCACTGAACTTCATTTCAAGATTGTTTTCTACATGTTCAAACAATATGTAATGAGTAAAGAGGAAAATAAATTTTAACCGACCATCAAGAACTTTGTTTATCCAAGTGATCTTAATGAAACTGAATTTAATCCCTTTGAAAAACAGAAAATATGACATTCCTTATTATGATTTCCTTCCTCATACTTCAATGTCCAAGATTAAGTTGTTGATGACATGTAATGTGCATCCCTATTTATTATTAGAATGGAAAGCATTGATTTAGGAACACTAAATTGCTGTACATGATACTTATCAAATTCAAAAGAAGATGTCGACTGACCGATGTCGACTGACATTTGTTTGACCTGTACATTGAACATACCACTATCTTCAACAACATCTTTGATGGTGGCATTAATTACCTGGGTACTTACATGTGTAAAGCTTGCTCATCTTGAATCCACAGGAAACAATGTAAACTTGCATGTACATGTGTACAGGTACACAAGTATCTGCCCAGTATTACAGTTCAAGTTTAGAAGGAAAAGGAACATATCTACTGCTGTCAACAATATTAAGTAAATGTTTACTACTGCCCTGAACATCGACTTAAGTTTCTAGTCGCTGTTTAATCGACAAAAGGCAGTATAGTAATTGAGATGTCAATGTCTCATGCATGCCTATATTTGTTTGTATCATACTTAAAGACTGTGTGCAATACTGACTGTAATTTGATGCATATTTGTTTTTAAATCCAAAGTCAGAAGGGACAGCTTTATTTTTGTTGAGCGTCCTGACACGCCCCCTCCCCACCCCCCATGTAAGTTCATGTACTGTATATTACTGCATTTTAATCTGAGGAGCTGCTCTAGTAGGCCTTTGCAATGTTATACCGAGATGTTGGTTGATTGATGAACTGTTTGCTCATACTGTCATTCAACCTTTGCCCCCCCCCCTCCCTTACTACCACTACCACCACCACCACATAAATTGACAACATGAAGCGATACCATGTAAATGTTATATTAAAATGAAAAGTGACATGTTTCAATCTTGTGCTCATAAGTTACAGAAAGTTTTACAATTCATTGCGGATTTGGATTGTTGACATGAAAATGACTTATACAGAATTACAGACAAATTGTACATGTACATGTATCCTTAACTTTATTACTAAAAAAAATGAGGAAAAATATAATAGTTGACAGTGTAAACAAACAGAAGAAGAAGATATAGCAGCCTATAAATTATTCCCTATCAGAATTCATGAAAAATAGACAGATAAAAGGAGAAAAGAACTATAGGACTGTATATCAGTCTTTAATAACCAAGACACATGTATTTTCATTGGTTATTAAAGCACGCCACATTGCACTTTTAGTGTGAAGGATATATTTCTATTGAATAGCAAAGTTAATGTCCATACTCATCTCTATAAGCTAGAGGTCATGTTTAGTGGTTATAGAAGCACTGGACAAGGGTGCCTTTGATTTCTTCAATTTCACTTCAATCCAACTCACAAAATGTAATTTGGGAGGTGAAAATGTAAGGGGTATTTACGTCAGTGGTGTCATGCATTGTGGCACAACTCTCCCGGGCGATATCAAGTCCTTTCATCATGGTCCCTCGGTCCCTAACTCATCCTTTCAAACATTGCGTTCCATAATGCACCTTGGCATGTCGGCTTCCCTCCAGGAAACCAGACAAATCAAACTAATAGATGAGCAAAAATTTCCTCCAATTGCGTGATTTGCATCCCATCCAAAGAAAGAAGAGCTGGAGAGATAAACAGAATGTGGGAGCTGTTGCCCTAAAAATTTAATTGTTAGCATTCGCAAAGGAGCATGGGCCCCTCAAGTCTTTCCGTTGCTGATAAATTAGTATGACCAGTGAGAATGATTAGTGTCGCCCTGATAGAAGAAAAATAAAAAAAGGAATGTCTTTTAAATGTCATGGTTGAAAGGAGATGAATACAAAAAGGAAGACAGATAATTGCTACCTGGTGATGAATTCCCCCATCACCTGCCTATTTAAACCCTTCAAGTGCCCCACATTGCTCTCCCCTCCCTTTCCATAGAACTTTTCTCTTTCTATATACCTTACATACTCTGTATATTTTTATATTTTTATAAAAAAAATACAAAAATAGTCAAATTACTGACTAATCGCCATTAAACCAAAACACAACAACAACAACAACAACATGTAGTTAGGGAAGTAGATATTTACAAAAATCACTGTTTTGAGGAGATGTTTTAGACTATAAACGTTAAATTAGTGATTCTTTTTATCGTATTGAAAATCCACAAGGCCATTCTGTTTCATAAGGCTGTGAAGGGTAGTCGAATGCTCGAGTACCCGCACGGTTGACCACTACTCGGGTACGATTTCTCGCACCCGAATATTCGGCCGCAAAAAAAAAAAAAAAAAAAAAAAAAAAAATCTGAAAAAAAAAAAAAAATCTGAAAAAAAAAAATCTGTCCAGGCCGACGCTTACCCGTGCCTGGGTGAGCGGCGGCCGCTGGCATGGTGCCGTCGGTAAAAATGTTTCCCAACTCAAGCACTGTCAAACTCACCACTCAGAAACTGGGACCAAATGTCTGGATTTCTGCTTGGACTTGGAGGAAAATGGATTATTCTGCCATCTTTGGTTTTTAAAACAGCATTGTTTACTGTTATTATTATTATTAAATCGGCGCCTTCAACTGCAACTCGAAGTAAAATTGCATGCGTTTTCGGCGACAGAACTGGGATACTGCTCCAGTGGTATGTATGGTGATGGCAAAAAAAAAATCAAAAAAAAAAAAATCAAATAAAAAAAAAATAAAAAAATAAAAAAATTCAAAAAAAATCAAAAAAAAATCAAAAAAAACATGGCGTCCGAATACTCGAGTATTCGCCTGTAAGCCTGGGAGTGTACTCGGGTACCTCATTACACTGTTTTGCACAGCCTTACTGTTTCATATACCTGCATGTTATCATATTGCTAATTGCCAACTAAAAGTACATCAAAAGCATAGTATTCATCAAGGCTATAGTATTCACAATGTTTTGTCTTTTGAAAAGAAAGTCGTATTGCCTCCAAACCTCAAATATCCTTAAAAAATTCAGTGAGTACATGCTAGTTCTGATACCGCTTTGATGATTATTAAGGGTTTTCTCTATTTTCATCTAATTTTCATAGCAAATAAATTGCTATGGTTACACGCACAGTTGTAGTAATGAGATATTTGGATAGTTTAGTGGCATCATGCCGGACAATAGACCTGCACTGTGGCAATTTAGAAAGCCAAATTGATAATTGTATTGACGTTCAGCATCGCATACCAATTAAACAAGTGCTCATTTCTATCTACTTTGGCCAATTAGATTTGAATTCATTTTGGCATTTTACTAATTCCCATTTGGGTATTAAACCGGTGATGGACAGATATTCTGCCATTCAGATAATTTGTGATCATAATGCATTCCATAAAATAGAATTGAAACTTTCAATATTGGTATTTGCTGTTTTTTTTCAGCACAATTCAAACACATTTTCACCTGAAAATGGTGACCTTCTAAAAGATATATTTAGATATTTTTATGTGGGGAGAGATTTTTTTCAGCTTGAGGCAAAATATAGAATAAGTAATTATAAACAGTAACATAATAAATTGAAGAATAGTGTAATTGTTTTTATTTGTACTATGGCTTTCCTATCTTTAACTAGTAGATCATAGATGTATGAAACATACAAGTTTGTACATGTAGCTTTATAATTGCACACATAATAAACAGTGTATTGTTAAATGCAATTATTGAATTACTTTCTATATTTTTTCCTTCAAGTCTCTCTGTCTTTTAAATTATCATTAATCTGTTCCCTCTAAACATGCTGTCAAACACTTAATATGTTCACACTTGACTTGCATTGCAAAATCAGTTTTTAATTTTTGATGAGAATTTGACTTCTAGACGACCTTGGTTCTTAATCACACCTGCCCATGCTTCAAAGATTACTTGTAATTTAACACTGATAGTGATATGAATTCCAATGGAGACTTTTAGATTTGAGAGCCAAGGTATTTATTCACCTCTATTCACACATTTGATCATGGCATGGATTTGCATAGTAAAGTACAATGGCTGGTATGTGGATTGTAAATGACTGTGTGCAGTGATGCCTGTATTATATCAAAACAAGCCTGGAAGTACTACTTACATGTACGTGTACGTGTTTATAGGCTTATATGTACCCCCTGTCCACACACAACATTTTCCGTGATTAGCTATACCGTTTCGCGATAGTGATACCGTTTCGCGATAGTTTTACGATGAAATTGTGTGTGTGGACGCTCACTAACAATACGTCGTATAACGAAACGCAGGTTTTGGCATCGTTTCGAACTGAAACTCAATAAAGAATCACACCTAATCATGGAAATGTTGTGTGTGGACAGGGGGAGTGTAACTAGTGTAACTAACTGGGCGGGGCTTAACATGACCTCAAGCGAAAGGAGACCAGACTGTAGAGTTTCAGGATTACTTTCTTCTGTTTATGGACATCCTTGAATTTATATGATGATTATTTATATGACGTTTCTTGTGTGTGGACACTTTGAAATTTATACTATGATTCTTTATACGACGTTTCGTTATAGAGTTTCGGGATAAATTGTTTTGTGTGTGGACACGCTGGTAGATACATTACTAGTTTACTACATATATATTTGTTGACTTTACAATGAATACAATTGTTCATGTTATAAATTATTTGCTACGTTCACCATGTAAAAACTAGGCATACATTAATATTTCTCTACCCTTTTAAACATATAGTGTACTATATTTATGGAAGTTTTAATTTTTAAATTGTATCATGTTTATACAAATTATTTTTTATTGATTGTATAATAACAACTTACAATCTCGTGCACAAAACACATGGAACTGTGACATACAAGTATATTGGACTTCAGTGAAAATAAATAACCACTTTATGTTTTAGCTGTTTTTAATAATAAATAGAGGCCAAAAAAACACACTGATCCTGAACACGCATTTATATGTGAATAAAAACAAATGACTAATGTAGATGTACGTGGATATGGTTAGGATACAAGTTGTGGTAGATGTGTGTTGTCTTCATTACCATGGTAACCTCAGTCATTTCATTTTTGTACTGTCATTCTGTGAAAGGAAGTGTGGGCGGACAGTAAGAATGGATTTATCTGATCATTTACTGTTCAAACTTAAGGAATCTGACTTTTATTGACTACCTTATGGTAAGCTCATCCTGTTATGTGTCTAATGATCTAATCAGAATATTACCACAAAATGATGATCAATTGGATTAGGAAATGACAACATCATTGGTAAACCATCATACTATTATTGATTACACTAAACCTGTTTACATTTTCGTATTGAGATTCATGGATCTGACAACATCACTACTTTTGTTTGTTGCTAAAAATTACCCACAAACAGGCACATGCTTACATGTACATGTATGTAGGGTCAGTAACCCAGAAATTCGGTGTGTCACTTCCCTTTTAGCAGAGACAAAAAAATATTTTGAGAGGTTGATTCTAAAATAAAAAATTGTAAATAATAATTTTTAGGAAATTATGAGAATTTCAGCTGAACCGTACATGTACAATGTATACCTTACATTGTCTGTGCATGATTATGATTATCCTTTACAATAATGAATACTGGAGAGGATGCAAACAATACAAGAGGACCGTTTAAAAATAAATAAAAACATTACATTCATAATTCATATTATAACTAGTTGTATTCAATTTAGATTAGTTTTATGAATCCCCTACCTTATATGAATGAGTAATAACTGAACAAATTTTGTTTTGTAAATATTAATTAATTGTTATTCTTGTCTTGTTTTCTCTTTATACAGGTAAGTCCCACTTGGTGATGAATTTGTTTTCTACATCCGTAAAGCCAAGAGTAAGGTAAGATGGGTAAAAGCTGAAGTTACAAGGAAGATGAACAAAGTGCAGGTACAATTCTATTTTCCTTAACACAACAAGCAATTTGCCCTTTTCAGAGAGTACTTATTCTCAACATACTTACAAATCAGTATCTTACACAATTCAATTCCAATCCCTTTTCATTTTTTTTTCTTTCTCTTAATAGCATAACATGATTATAATTCCTACTGCTATTAATCATATGGCAGAAAATGACCACAGGGAATGTCAGCATAAGATGTACAATAGCAAGAAAAGGTGTGTCATGATATAAGATAGCTACTAGCCAAGAGTGAATGAGTTCAGTCTAATATATGCACCTATTAGAGGTATAAGATGTCTTGTAGCATGGGCTGCCATACACATGTTTTCATGAATTACCATCTAGTCCTCCTATTGCCATACCATGGAACCATAATCCATGCCTGTAAAATGGGGGGAATCCATCGTCATTGAAATATTGAATAATTCCTTGGCCTGAGCCTGAGCAGACAGTGACCTATATGGCATCTATTCCAGGCATCAAGTCAGATTAGTGGGTATATTTGTCAAACGGGGGAGGTATATATGGTGAGATACACCGAGAAGTACGTTGACATACATGGTGGGTGGGTATATGTCTGCTTGTGTAGCATTGTGATGACGGAGTTGTGGGCATTTATTATCATTTTCAATGATTATAATGTAACTGAAATATGTATAATCTTCTCTTGAGTGCAGATTATATTGTTACTTGTGAATACAAATCCAAATATAAAAATTAACAGATTTTGCTGGGGGAGATTTCATGTTCTAGTGAGTTGCATATTGCATGGTAATTTACATGAAATATGCGGGTAACAGGACATGAATACGGTATCGCATTTCTGTATGATGGACAACATGAATAGTTGAACATATGTTTGGATATATGAAATGCAAGATTATAATGGGAAAGCAATATGAAAATGATGTTTAAACAAGTACATGAAATATGAAATGATTTTCAAGGAGTGTGGGAGGATATGGAAGACAAGAGACAAACTGCATGTGTCTATGAGAGGAAACAGTTCCTTATATTTTTAATGATTTGATTTTTGATGCGAGGAAAGCCTTTTGAACAGGATGTATGCCATCCATCTGAGATTAGAAAAGATGCTTTTTAGCCCAGTATAGTATTCTTATTCTAAACGTTACTAATGGTTCTTCAGATAATTCTAATATTCTATAGACATGGCTGCATATCTCTAGCTTTTATTGCCAGACAAGGCATCCATAGCGACACAAACCTGCTCATGTGATTAATGTCTCGAGAGCCAATTGCATGTGCTCCGTGCTTACGTAGATTGGAGTATAAATTACGGAAGCATCTTCTTGCGAGCTGCCGTACGTGTGGTGAATAAGCAACTTCAACATGAGCAATGAGGTTGTAAAACCCCATGCTCTACATTTTTCCTGGGTTTTTACAATGCTATAAAATAGTTGAGTCTGTTTATACCCAAAGAAGCATGCAATAAAATAAGGAGATTAATGTCGTTGAATGTTGCATCTGCAAGTTTGATTATGAATCAAAATGTATTCATTTTTTTTCATGATCATTATGCATCCAAAGAGATTGTTTTTAATGACTTGCATTACTTTGTGTTTTTAAGATTTCAAGGAGTATTTTTATAATGATATTTCTGTCTTGTTTAATTTTAGAAAAAAATATACCAACAAAATAAGTGACATGATAATACAAATATTTAGTCAAGAATAAGATATCAGGGCACTTAAGATTTAACTGCGTTTGATGAAAAGTCCAAATCCTGTTGACCCAGAAAATGACTGCAAACTGAATAGTTCTATTGCGTGATACTCACTGCATTTACCATGATCCTCTCTGTAGAGTCGGTCTCCCCCCTTTCATACTACCAGATATCATTGTATAGCTGCATAATAAGTAACTATCTTTGTGGTGGTCTGAATGTTGTTTAACGAAACATGTTTTTTTAATGCATGTTTATGCATGGTTTTGAACAAAAACTGGATAAAGAACCAGAATCCCGTTCTAGTCAAACCGTCGTTTGGTATGAAATTCCTATAATGGGATGTGGGTCTAGTCTGAAAGCTCCTTTTGCCATATGATGATTCTTTATAGAACATTTCTTTATACAAGCTTTGTTTAAATATCCTCTCATCTGAACAGGTTATACATCTCTATCTCAATTGCTTCATGCATTCAACGTGTGACCCAGATTGAGCTGCAAACAAATGTGTTATTTCACCTTGCTGCTTCATGCAAAAAATGGAGCACATGAATAATTTCTTAATTGGGTTGTTGCCATGAGTCCCACAGCATAATTAATAAGAACCCCCCCCCCCCCACCACCAAACCCACTCCCCAGAAATGTGGAATTGAAGCTTATTATAATTATTGAAGAACTATTTAAATTGTGCAAGAGTGATTATTGTAGAAAGAAAGAGGAAGTCCTTCAACACTAGTAAACTGATCTCCTGTTGCCCTATAGCCTTTAAAAATGTTTATTACTATTATAATATTAATATTCCTTTTGAGCCGTTTGCCATCTAGATGGTGCCTCCAAATTGGAAAGGAACTGACTTGTAAATGATAAAATATATTATTTTATGACTGAAATTATAAATTGCCAGAATAATAATTCCAGGTACAATATGAAATTTATATGCCTACTCTTTGGAGAAAATGTAATATATGTACATGTAGATGTAATCACGAATATTCCTATTTTTATTTGAATGCTTTAGTTCTTTATTTGTCATAGAAGTTTAAAATTTAGAGATGGTTGATAAAACACATACAGAAATAAAGGAAAATGTTTATTAGAAAAGGAAAAGTCGGAGAGAGGAATAGCTTTCATAACTTTTGTTTCTCACTTTTAAGTCTTGAGTCGTGTGTGAGCTCTGTACTCATTCAAGCCTCCAAAATGTCTGGCGTATGTTTGCAGACAAACTGGGCAAGTGCACTTCTCAAGTTACTTTGATTAATTGTCTGCAAACGTTGTAAGTAATGGGTACAGTATACATCCATTACCTCTGTATCATCCTATCTTGATAGATTATGATTGTTTGTGTGATGATTGTCCTTAATTCATGTGCTCATGAAAGTGATCTAAAGGGATTATTTCTTTGAATAAGTGCAAATTAAATTAATACAATTGCACAGCCTTTCATGAACTAAAATTAGGACTAATATCGATACCCCAAATTGCTTATCTTGTTTGGATTATCATGATTGCATATTTAAATAGGTAATGCACAAGGCTTTGACATTTTTGGAAGTCTTGATGAAGTTGTTAATATTGATGTGTGTGTATACTCAACGTTTAGTCATACCTGTACCAACAGAAACCAGCATTTGAAATACGACAATGAGAGAATTCAGTATGTTTCTTTGAGATGATTTAGTCATTACCAATAGGAACCAGTACTTGGACTAGGAGAATGAGAGAATACTGTATGTTTCTTTGAGATGATTAAGTCCTTACCAAGAGGAACCAGTATTTGGACTAGGAGAAAAAGAGAATTCAGTATGTTTCTTTGAGATGATTTAGTCATTATCAAGAGGAACCAGTATTTGGACTAGGAGAATGAGAGAATACTGTATGTTTCTTTGAGATGATTTAGTCATTACCAATAGGAACCAGTATTTGGACTAGGAGAAAAAGAGAATTCAGTATGTTTCTTTGAGATGATTAAGTCATTACCAAGAGGAACCAGTATTTGGACTAGGAGAATGAGAGAATACTGTTTGTTTCTTTGAGATGATTTAGTCCTTACCAAGAGGAACCAGTATTTGGACTAGGAGAATGAGAGAATTCAGTATGTTTCTTTGAGATGATTTAGTCATTATCAAGAGGAACCAGTATTTGGACTAAGAGAATGAGAGAGTTCAGTATGTTTCTTTGAGATGATTTAGTCATTACCAAGAGGAACCAGTATTTGGACTAGGAGAATGAGAAAATTCAGTATGTTTCTTTGAGATGATTTAGTCATTGCCAGGAGGAACCAGTATTTGGACTAGGAGAATGAGAGAATACTGTATGTTTCTTTGAGATGATTTAGTCATTATCAAGAGGAACCAGTATTTGGACTAAGAGAATGAGAGAGTTCAGTATGTTTCTTTGAGATGATTTAGTCATTACCAAGAGGAACCAGTATTTGGACTAGGAGAATGAGAAAATTCAGTATGTTTCTTTGAGATGATTTAGTCATTGCCAGGAGGAACCAGTATTTGGACTAGGAGAATGAGAGAATACTGTATGTTTCTTTGAGATGATTTAGTCATTATCAAGAGGAACCAGTATTTGGACTAGGAGAATGAGAGAATACTGTATGTTTCTTTGAGATGATTTAGTCATTACCAATAGGAACCAGAATTTGGACTAGGAGAATGAGAGAATACTGTATGTTTCTTTGAGATGATTTAGTCCTTACCAGGAGGAACCAGTATTTGGACTAGGAGAATGAGAGAATACTGTATGTTTCTTTGAGATGATTTAGTCCTTACCAATAGGAACCAGTATTTGGACTAGGAGAATGAGAGAATACTGTATGTTTCTTTGAGATGATTTAGTCATTACCAAGAGGAACCAGTATTTGGACTAGGAGAATGAGAGAATACTGTTTGTTTCTTTGAGATGATTTAGTCCTTACCAAGAGGAACCAGTATTTGGACTAGGAGAATGAGAGAATTCAGTATGTTTCTTTGAGATGATTTAGTCATTATCAAGAGGAACCAGTATTTGGACTAAGAGAATGAGAGAGTTCAGTATGTTTCTTTGAGATGATTTAGTCATTACCAAGAGGAACCAGTATTTGGACTAGGAGAATGAGAAAATTCAGTATGTTTCTTTGAGATGATTTAGTCATTGCCAGGAGGAACCAGTATTTGGACTAGGAGAATGAGAGAATACTGTATGTTTCTTTGAGATGATTTAGTCATTATCAAGAGGAACCAGTATTTGGACTAGGAGAATGAGAGAATACTGTATGTTTCTTTGAGATGATTTAGTCATTACCAATAGGAACCAGAATTTGGACTAGGAGAATGAGAGAATACTGTATGTTTCTTTGAGATGATTTAGTCCTTACCAGGAGGAACCAGTATTTGGACTAGGAGAATGAGAGAATACTGTATGTTTCTTTGAGATGATTTAGTCCTTACCAATAGGAACCAGTATTTGGACTAGGAGAATGAGAGAATACTGTATGTTTCTTTGAGATGATTTAGTCATTACCAGGAGGAACCAGTATTTGGACTAGGAGAATGAGAGAATACTGTATGTTTCTTTGAGATGATTTAGTCATTACCAATAGGAACCAGAATTTGGACTAGGAGAATGAGAGAATACTGTATGTTTCTTTGAGATGATTAAGTCCTTACCAAGAGGAACCAGAATTTGGACTAGGAGAATGAGAGAATACTGTATGTTTCTTTGAGATGATTAAGTCCTTACCAAGAGGAACCAGTATTTGGACTAGGAGAATGAGAGAATACTGTATGTTTCTTTGAGATGATTTAGTCATTACCAATAGGAACCAGAATTTGGACTAGGAGAATGAGAGAATACTGTATGTTTCTTTGAGATGATTTAGTCCTTACCAGGAGGAACCAGTATTTGGACTAGGAGAATGAGAGAATACTGTATGTTTCTTTGAGATGATTTAGTCATTACCAATAGGAACCAGAATTTGGACTAGGAGAATGAGAGAATACTGTATGTTTCTTTGAGATGATTAAGTCATTATCAAGAGGAACCAGTATTTGGACTAGGAGAATGAGAGAATACTGTATGTTTCTTTGAGATGATTTAGTCCTTACCAGGAGGAACCAGTATTTGGACTAGGAGAATGAGAGAATACTGTATGTTTCTTTGAGATGATTTAGTCCTTACCAGGAGGAACCAGTATTTGGACTAGGAGAATGAGAGAATACTGTATGTTTCTTTGAGATGATTTAGTCATTACCAATAGGAACCAGAATTTGGACTAGGAGAATGAGAGAATACTGTATGTTTCTTTGAGATGATTAAGTCATTATCAAGAGGAACCAGTATTTGGACTAGGAGAATGAGAGAATACTGTATGTTTCTTTGAGATGATTTAGTCCTTACCAGGAGGAACCAGTATTTGGACTAGGAGAATGAGAGAATACTGTATGTTTCTTTGAGATGATTTAGTCCTTACCAGGAGGAACCAGTATTTGGACTAGGAGAATGAGAGAATACTGTATGTTTCTTTGAGATGATTTAGTCATTACCAATAGGAACCAGAATTTGGACTAGGAGAATGAGAGAATACTGTATGTTTCTTTGAGATGATTTAGTCCTTACCAGGAGGAACCAGTATTTGGACTAGGAGAATGAGAGAATACTGTATGTTTCTTTGAGATGATTTAGTCATTACCAATAGGAACCAGAATTTGGACTAGGAGAATGAGAGAATACTGTATGTTTCTTTGAGATGATTTAGTCCTTACCAGGAGGAACCAGTATTTGAACTAGGAGACTGAGAGAATTCAGTGTTTCTTTGAGATGATTTAGCAGAGCTGCCAACTAGTACGGATTTTCCGTAATTGGTACGGAAATCAACGGCAATTACGGAAGCACGGAAACCCCTTCAAAAATTACGGATTCCCCGATTTCTGGACATGCCTATGTATTAACACATGCATTATGCATATGCGAGTGTTTTAGCGGTAATGATCGCGATACTTCCCGGGCCTCGGCCCGGTGGTTAACTTTTGAGCGCACGGAAATATCATCCGCGCCTCAGCCACGACCACTGCACACACATGTAGCTACCATCGAAAGATATGCACACCGCCCTGCCTATATGGGCTGCGTGTGCTAGCTTTCAGCATGCAATATATATCGGGGAGACGGCAAACTCGTCCCAAGTCCATTTAGCCACCTTGCAAACCAACCCGTACGGTACCATGTCCATGTGTAGTTTATAGCAGGTCTACAATTTTTTTCCCCTTAGTGATGGGTTCTCATTGTTATGATAATAAAAGTACGACTCGACTAATGATGAAGATGATGATGATGATGATGATGATGATGATGATGATGATAATTGTCATAAGGAAAATGAATGTACTTCCTTGATTAAAGGTACTATGTCCCTTTTGCAGCCAACCTCAAATTCTGTAGAACTTTGCAGGAATTATGAATATGTCATGTATGTCCTATCTGTGAAATTTAAACATTAGCAGTGTCCTCATATTCAAATTATGCAAGGAAACCCGTTTACTTGCTAGACTTCACTGTCAGACACTATTGAGTGACTGACTGGCTTTTTTTCTTCTTTGGTAATAACATACACGAAAAGAGTTGTAAAGGGTACATGAGCATTTGTCTACATCAATAACCCACTTCTTGTGATGGCCAAGATTAAACTGATTGAATCTTTGCGCATCATAAAACGTATGACCATTCGGTACAATTGTCTGAAAATCAAGACTATTACTTTTGGGCTCTATAGCCCTAAAGTCGATTTGACAACTAATAGTCGTTATTTTCCCACTTGAAGACATTTTAAAGCCCCACGTTTTTTAGGGAAGTTCTAAATTAGTATTATCTTTCAAATGCAGTTGGAATTTAACTTTTTCATTCTTTTGGCCTGCAAATGGGACATAGTACCTTTAAACTTGAATTTATATTCAACAATTATTGTCATTGTGTTTTATTTCACATTATTTGTTGGATCATGTTTATTCATTTCATTTTATTCATATACCCCTTTTCATTGTTGATTACAAAATATGATACACGAATAAATTTTGAATGAGCTGACACACAAAGTTTTGACCGATATGAAAGCGCATGCATGGTGGATGTGCTGAAACAAGTGGCACGATATTTATCTGGGCGAAATATGCATTGGCCGAGTGTTACACTACCGCATGTGCAGCAGGTCGGCCGTGGTCGCGTCAAACTTCGAGTAACCGACGGAGAAAAATGACTTCAACTTCATCGAAGAAGCGTTCTAAAAAACTGCAAACCTTCTCAGGTGATTACACCAAGAAATGGTCATGCATTGTTCCGTCGAAAAGGAATACAAACAGTGCCTGTTGTACACATTGCTCATCCGATTTTGGAATTGGTCATGGCGGTTCGAACGATATCCAGGTACATCTGAAGTCGGTGAAGCACCGGACTGCAGCGGCGGAGGCAAGTTCCAATTCCCGCAGTCATGACATCGCCCAGTTTTTCGTCGCAAAGGACAATTCTGTCACGAACGCCGAAGTGAAGTTTACTCAATTTTTGATAGAGCACAACATCGCGTTTTCAGCAGCAGACCACCTTTCACAACTTGTCAAAAATGCCTTCCCTGACAGTAAAATTGCAAGTAAATACGCGTGCCGTCGCTCCAAGGCTACAGCAATCGCAAGAACTTTGGGACAGGAAACAAAAGGTAAATAAATATTGAAAATTGCATTTTAGATTTAAAGGGAATCTACTGTCGTGGGAAAAGTGACAAAAGTTATTGTGAGCTTCCAGATTAATATCATGGCATGCTATTTAGGAAGAATATTATAATAAAAAGGCCCACTGTCAATGATTGCTCTTAAATTGTTCTCATACATGTACATGTAGTCGTAATAATAATATGACAATAAACAGCTGAAATGTGCGAAAATCTGCTAACCAAATGTAAGGGAGCTGCAATGGCTTTCTGCAAACAGTGATAAACTATTATAACCAAATGTAAGGGAGCTGCAATGTGTTTCTGCAAACAAGCAAGCTACAGTGTGACTGGACATTTATGATTTGCACATATTATTACATGCAATTCAGTGATAAACTCTTAACCAAATGTAAGGGAGCTGCAATGTGTTTCTGCAAACAGTGAGAAAGCAAGCAAGCAAGCTACAGTGTGACTGGACATTTATGATTTGCACATATTATGACATGCAATTCAGTGATAAACTCTTAACCAAATGTAAGGGAGCTGCATTGTGTTTCTGCAAACAGTGAGAAAGCAAGCAAGCAAGCATACAGTGTGACTGGACAGTTATGTTACTTAGGTAAGAGTTGTTCCATTATGTTTGTAGAGCCTCTATGTTAATTGTAAAAACCTGAAGTGAATATACACACGTAAGTGAAACAGGGTAATGATACATCAATCCTCTAATAACCATTGTTTTTTTCATAGCACTTAAAATGATGTTATAAACAGAATGTTCTTGTTTTTACTTCAAGTCCTGTCATTCAGAGTGATGCTATTACCATGGTACTAGTAGTTTGTGTTGTGGTGTTGTGTGCAGCTCTACAATGTACGTGCAAATGCAGTCTTCTTGATGTTGAAAGCGCCGCGCTTGAAATTACTGATTTCCATCCAAAATTACTGATTTTTAGCTTTCAGATTACTGATTTTGGTTTCAGAGGTTGGCAGCTCTGATTTAGTCATTACCAAGAGGAACCTGTTTTTGGACCAAGAGAATGAGAGAAAATGAGTATGTTTCTTTGAGTTGATTTAGTCATACCCAACAGGAACCAGTATTTGAACTAGGAGAATGAGAAAATACTGTATGTTTCGTCGAGATTATTTAGTCCTTACCAATAGGAACCATTTTTTGAACTAGGAGACTGAGAGAATTCAGTGTTTCTTTGAGATGATTTAGTCATTACCAAGAGGAACCTGTTTTTGGACCAAGAGAATGAGAGAAAATGAGTATGTTTCTTTGAGTTGATTTAGTCATACCCAACAGGAACCAGTATTTGAACTAGGAGAATGAGAAAATTCAGTAGTAAACTGGTTAATAAGTTAACATCCAATGAAGAAAGCTGATCTGTCCCTTCAAGAGCTGATCAATACACACTCAACCTGTATTGATTGGCAGATTTCTCTTTGTGAAGCACTAGATATAGCTGTCTTTTAAGGTCAAGGGGACTAGAATTCTTTCAAAATGAAAAGAAATATGCTGTGCTTCCTGTGCATTTGAAGTGTGCATTGTATATTAATATACTGCACAGCAGTTTGATAACTCTTATAAGTGGTGTCTACGTCAATATAAGTTGCTTAGAAAGATAACAAAATCTTTTATATTGTTAAACTTGCATTTGTTACCTTCAATATACCACATGGATATAAAGATTGCAAGAATTGCCTTCCCCCTAAGCAATGCTTCTGTTTGAAACATGTATTAAAGGGAATTTTTTTATAAAGACCAGGTTTTGTTTCCCTTGATTGTCTTTATATGCAGCTATCATTGTACTAGTTTTTCAAAAGCATTGAGAATTATTCTTAGAGGACCACCTGTTCTTTGTTTATCTTATCCTTAAACCCCGGACTACAGTCAGTATTATGATATAAATCTTTACATGTATTCTAAATTCTTCCATCACTCTATCAGCGGCCTCTTCTTATTACCATCCATTATTCCATTAGTCCCATCTACTCCTAATCCTGTTGGCGTTATTTATGACTAGTCCTCCAAGGCAGACACTCCATTATCACTGAGTGATAAATTTAGGGATTCTCTTCTACTTGGTCCAGCCCACATTAAAGGGAAGAGAGATTCATTCGTGAATTTTGTGTAATGCTCCATGACTGAGGTATATTAAATGTATTAATGGGATATATCCCTTACTGAGACGATATACATTTACCATCTGCTTAGACAAAGTTAGAGCCAGAACAGCATCAACTCATTTGGCCTACCGGTATATATACAGTGCGTCCCAGAAAAAACGAAACCGAGAAGTATCAATGCTCTATCATAACTTAATCACAACTATAATTAATGAATGATACATATTTGGAAAGCTTAGAGTCTCCTCTTTCTTGTGGTGCTACTCAGATAATGCATATTTCACGCATGAGTGATTAAAAGCAATTTGAAGGAAGAAAACCAAATAGACATTTGGCGGGCGGTATCTGAATTTCGAAGAAAAATTCACATTTCTAGAAAGTTGAGTTTCTGCTCTTTCATATGACACCTCAATCGGGAAAAATGGACGAGGACTGACAAAGTTCTGTTTGTTTAAAGTAGCCCTTACATTTCCATAATTTTATTAAACGAATTCGTTTTCACTGGCTGCCTGCCGTATCAAAAGACGAAATTAACAAAAGACTTAACTCCGTTTCGTTGACAATCAGCCGTAGACGAGAGTCTTCATGCATGGCTGATTGTCAACGAAACGGAGTTAAGTCTTTTGTCAAATCTGCTTTTTGCTACGGCAGGCACCCAGTGAAAACAAATTCGTTTGTTAAAATTATGAAAATGTAAGGGCTACTTTAAACCAACAGAACTTTGTTATTCCTGGCTCATTTTTCTTGATTGAGGTATCATATGAAAGAGCAGAAAATGAACTTTCTAGAAATATGAATTTTTCTTTGAAATTCAGATACCGCCTGCCAAATTACGTTTTGGTTTCCTTCCTTCAAATTGCTTTTAATCACTCATGCGTGAAATATGTATCACGTGACTAGCATCAACTAAAAGAGGAGAATCTAAGCTTTCCAAACATGTATCATTCATTAATTATGGTTGTGATTAAGTTATGATAAAACATCGATACTTCTCGGTTTCGTTTTTTCTGGGACGCACTGTATATTTCTTTTCTTTTTTGCTTTCTAACTTTTAGCGAGCTATATGTGGTGAATTTTATTCACCTAAAATGTACATCAATAATTTCTATTGAGAGCCAGAAGGCTGGTCACTCTTTCACTTTAAAACAGATTCAATGCCCTTTCCTCTCAGCAGATAATAAGCATTGTTTGATTGATTATGGGTACTTCTCTACACAAAAGTGAATGCCCTGATTTCAAAATTTGAAATCAACTATACATTTAATTTGTGAAGTATTTGAAAGAAGTTACGAATGTATTATTACGTTATGTATCGATAACGAGTAGGATGGGTACTAAGGCTGTGGCGAGTACACGGATGATCTGTGTACTCGTACGTTTGACAACTACATGGGTTCGATTTCTCGTATGCCTGTGCTTGAACACGACTACCTCATCACACCCTTATGCTCAGCCTTAGTGGGTACCAGCATGTAATATGATAACTGTTCTTTTGTGTTACCCTAGATTGTTATCCTAGATTGTAAATGATAACAAAACATGATCTACCTATCATGAACCCAAAGTGAATGTTATAATGCTTTAATGAATGATGGACCAGCATCGTATGTCTGTCCATACCCCCATGATGATCATCACATCCTATCACATGTACCTGGCTGTAAGCCTCTATTCTATTCTCTTTGTATGAATGATAAGCAGGGGCTCGCAAGAAGGGAATTAGCTCAACTCATATGAGAATCTTCCTACTTGACATACAAAGCCTCTGTAAAGGTTTGTTCACACAATCATGATGTGAGAACCTTAGCACTGTGTACAAAGATACAAATGTATACAATTATACAAAGATACAGAAATGTTAAGTGCACCAAACTTTAAAAAAAACCAACCTTGTGACTGTGTCAAATGTGAATGAGCCTGAAATGATGTAGTAAGGTCATGATGTCAGTGTGTTTGATATCTGTTGTAACATGAATACATCCTGTCATGTCTATATTGCCAAGAGGGGAGTGGAGATAGATAACTTCCTCTAAAGGCTCTATGCCACATTATGTGCATGTCTTCAGTTGAAATTTCTTAAAATATATCCTGTACAAAAAATATTAAACAAATCTTGAAACATGAAATAACAGCCAACTTTCCTGAATTACAAAGACAAAGTTTTGTTTCAGTTGTGCATGTTTCAATATGAAACTTTACCAATCACATATGAACAATTTATTTTATGGATATATGCAAGCTTGGGGTTGCACAGTATTGTCTAAATTCCAATGTAAACATATTTACAGTATTAATTTGTGAAAAGGGGTTATATTCTGGATTTTACATGGTGCATCAAAGGTGTTAAGTGCTGTGCATGATCATACATATACATGTACAGTCAAACCTGCTTTAGTGACTATCTGTCTACAAAGAGCACATTTTTTTGTTTCCCTTGAAAATCGTTTCTCATTGAAACATGTACTAAAGGAGTCTGATGTCTTCAAAGACCACCTGTCTACAAAGGCCACTTTTTGTGTTTCCCGTGGGCGGGTCGCTATAGACAGGTTTGACTGTAAATGTACAGTACAAGATGAATATCCAAAACATTTTAAAATTATTTTCTATTGAAAGTCAGAAGGAGATTAAGTGCATGTTAAATGATATTAGTTGACATTCTTCTGGCTCTGAACATAAAGTACATTAAAAAATTAGGCATTATTTACATGTAGTAATCTAGCTATACAGTGCATCCCAGAAAAAACAAAACTGAGAATTATCTATGTTTTATCATAACTTAATCACAATTATAATTGATAAATGACACATATTTGGAAAGCTTAGATCCTCCTCTTTCATTTGAATTTGATTAAAATGAATTTGATGAGAGGTAACCAAAAGTTCATTTGGCGGACGGTATCTGAATTTCAAAGAGAAAATCACATTTCTATAAAGTTGAGTTTGTGCCCTTTCATATGACACCTCAATCAGGAAAAATGAGCAAGGAATTACAAAGTTATGTTTGTCCAAAGTAGTGCTTGCATTTCCATAATTTCATCAAACAAATTCATTTTCACTGGCTGCCTACTGTAGCAACAAGCAGAATTGACAAAAGACTTAACTCTGTTTAGTTGACAATCAGCCATGCATGAAGTCTTTCGTCTACGGCTATCGTCTATCAATTATAATTGTGATTAAGTTACAATAAAACCGATAATTTTCGGTTTCGTTTTTTCTGGGATGCACTGTATATGAATACAATCAAAACCTACATGTACAAGTAAGACAACAGTATGACGTTTCAAATGGAAAATGTAGCTTCTTGTATTGATTTAAAAAAAGTTGGTTTATTCTATCCATTCCAAGGTATAGTACATCTATTTTCTACCTATCTCTTTGAAATAAATAAGGGAAACATATTATTTGACTAATGATGCTTAATGCCTGACTGCAGTCAACAAAATGTACTTCAGTTAAATGGAATGCTACATTACCGGCATGACTTAATCAACAAAATAGGAGAAATGGCTCTGTGCATGACAAATTGTGATCATTGAAGTACTTGTAAACCAGACAATGACAACCCAACAGCCCATGTTACTTTGTCTTTCATCACAGGCTCTTCTTTTGACAGTTTTAATTTGTGCTTTAATCAAAAGCTGAATTGGTTATGATTATAGTAAATAAGTAATGGTTGAGGTTTCGATTAGTGATAAATCATATGATATGCATTGTGTGTAGTCATGTACATTGTGTAATTATGCAAATGCCCATCCTAATGCAAATGATTGATGTTTGTTTCACTCCACAGTCTTGTTAACTAATGAGGCATACCGAAGTGTGAAATTAATTCATGTATTAATGTGAAAATTGTAATTGTCAAGTGGACAATAACTGGTGTTAATTTGACACATCTGACAGGGGAAGCATGATATTTATACCACAGAGAACAAACTACTTTGATTGTTATCATTCTTTGATTAGAGCTCAGAGTGGTATTTTTGGGGGCTCATATCCACTAACCCTGTTGAACATTGAAATGTCGTAATGTGGCTGATAGTGTAGACTATTCACCATGTGATTGAGGATGATGGAAGATGGAAGTAGATGAGTCATAGGGGAGAGGGAATACCAAGCTACTGAGGATGTGCCACCTCTTGCTTTCAGTTTCCTTTTGATAAACCCCCCCTTTTCACTTTAAATCATGCAGATTCTGATATTGGATGGCATCTTTGTTGCATCTGATTTCCTCCCATCATCTGTCTCCCGAGTCCCTGTATTTACTTTTGTGGCTGGATTCTTTTCTTTTATCAAAAGGATCAGTTTCTCGCTATTTGATCTTTTATTGTCACCTTTTAACTAGTTAAAAGCTTTTTCTTTAGCTCACACTCAATTCCCCCCCCCCCCCTCTCCCTCTCTCTCTCCCTCTCTCTCCCTCTTTCTCTCTCTTCTTCCCTCCACCTCTCTCTCTCTCTCCCTTCCTCCTTTCCCTCTCTCCCTCTCCCCACCCCCTCACGCCATCATATCGCCTGTAATTTCTCTCCTTTCTCTCCATCAAATTGTTAGGGCTTGCAGGCAGTCCTGACTGATATTGCAAAGCTTAAACTTCTTTAATATTTCATCATAATCCCAGACATCAAAGTGTATCCGCAAGCCGGTTATCTCATGAGTTTCATCCTCTTCAATGTCTGTGCCCCAGTTTTCCCCGGAGTGATGCATTCCCATGCCCAGTATAGGATTACATAGAAGCTTGTCTCTTCTTTTTATGGGATGAAATACAAATCCCAACTGGTGACATTTTCAGATATTCAGTTTTTTTGTTGTTCAGTATGATGCAGGTGCTTCATACCCAAGGTATTTATTATCTGTTGCAAATTACTTTTACTTGATTGAAAAATCAACAACGTCTAATGGATACAATGTAGCATGATCTTAAAATGTAACATGCAGGGTTGGCCAATTGATGGAAATAGATTTACTTCCACATTACCTTGGGGAGAGATAAAATTTCCTCAAAATTTTGATTTTACTGAATGTTTCCTTCTTATGTTTACCATGGATTGTTGCAACTCGCAACCCCTCCTTTGGACTCCTACATTGTAGCTGGTGTTAGTGTTTCTGATAGTTTCCAGTTCAGATTGTATTCTGTATGGAATCATGTCAACATGTTTACATGTACCTGCTTTTTGGATAATGTTATCAAGTCAATGTGATACATGCATGAATATTTGTATTTATCCAACCAGAGGTTTTATTCATTGAGTTGATATACAAGTTTCAATCGTTCATTCATAGTTTCAGTATATTCAAAACCAGCTGCCACTTGTGGAAGTTTGCTTGTTATTAATAATAATTGTCTAAAAGATTCCTCCAAATGCCCAAATGTCTTCCTCTCATCTTTCATCATAGGTTTCTGTTATGTCCTAGTCATTCCATTCAGAGTTGTAACCTTCCTGAAAACTGAAATTGAAGTTTGTCCCCACCTCTAAAAGTCTTTTTTTTTCATCAAGGGGCGGCCACATACCTACTTTATGTTGCCCTATGTCCATTAATCCGTGTGGTACCTTTCTTGAGCCTCTCCTCCAACCCTCTCTCAACTAGACCTGCCTTCGCATTTTTGTCCTTGCACTCTTATAGCCATCCTGCCTTCAATTCCATTTTCAATTTCATCCCCATCCACTCTCCCTCCCTCTTGTCTTAGCATCCTCTTTGAAATGCCCGTCTCTAGTCTAGCAATGTCTTGAGACTCATAAAGTAAACATAGGGGAGCCCTTGAAAAATGATTATCTGTCAGTACGGTTAATTTCATGCTAGCTGAATATTAGGTCAGTGTTGACTAAAGGGAATCCAGGGCAGCCAGCCTATATGGGCAGCTAGGACTGTACCTCCTGCATGCATGATCCTGTGTTTAATGGAGGTGTCATCATCCTGATTAGAAGCTATTCTTCCTGGCTATGTTTATACATTTCTGCTTGTTTTGATGAGTAAGAGCTCTTGTGTACATCAGAAATGTAAACTTATAGAAGAATAATATTATTCTTTATCCAGGAATATGTAGGGATTGTTCTAAAGGTCAAAGAAAGTTTTATTGAACAGACTCAACACGACAATGTTTAATTTCACTTCACTTCAAAATGTTAGATCTTATAGTCAGTAGCTCTGGAACCAAATAGTTTGTAGTTCAATTCTCTTTGTGTCATCATGAACATTCAATGGTATTACAGTGTAAAAAGCCACTATATTCTGAAAATAATGTGTTGCACACGTTTCACTTTCTCATTCATTGTATACTTCATAACTACAATCATGGGTAGGGTCCATGCTACAGTGAATAATCCCGTGACATGGACATTTGAAGATCATTCTACCCAAGAGAATATTCTGACTTGCACAGTTGAATGATAAGCCTAAGCTATGTCTCAAAACTGAATATGTGTTATGAATATTTTACAGATGATGCAACACCCTATGAAGTATGAAAGCATGCATGATGCATAAGGGTAATACAGATTCTTCAAGGTGACTTGGCATGGAGAGTCCCTCCAAGGCAAGAGGGGAAATTATCATCCAATCTCAATCTCATATGCTGCATACTTGACATACATGCATGGTTGTTGACTGTGGCTTCATAGATTCTGTTGTTTTTCAAAACACAGAATTCACCTGTGTGGCATTTATCAAATTACATAAACTTGTTTTTGATCATTTGCACTTTTGATATTCTTTCATCATGGAATGTATCATACTGTGTGTGTTGAAGAAGGTATCAGTAGAACTGAGTAATGGGGTTTGTGATATGGGACAGTCAGTGATGCTCAAAATATGTCATGAATTTGTGCAAGGAGCACATGGTAAATGAATGAAGGTTTATTGCTTCAATGACAATGATGTGATAAGTATCCTAAGATAAGCTATGATTGACACTCCACAGCTGCTTCATCAGAAGTAGCCTGCTGCATGGGCTTAGTCCAGGCTAATATCAATTTTTCTGAAGGGACGTTATTCTTCCACTTCTACAGAATATAGGTGTGTACCGTATATATTTTGGATATGATTTTCAACTACCCAGATTAAGTGATTCGTGTTTGAGTAGAAATTTCTATGAAATTTTCATTTCCATCATGAATTGCTGCATGTATCTGTTTGAAACTGCTTCTTTTATGCATTTCAATCACATTGAACATTTTAGGGGGATGTCATTCACAACCTGATGATTATCAGACTTATCAATAGTACACACAAGAAAAATTGCAGTTCAAATCTCCCCCCCCCCCTCAATCTTCTGAAGCATGATACTATTTGAATAATGAAGACTTGCATTCAATTGAATGGCTATCTAATTGATCACTTCTCCTCAGAATGTGAATTCCTTGACACTGAACTTTGTCTGAAGTCACACTTCATTTGATTGAAGATGTGAAGAGCATCTCTTGTCACCCTTTTCACTTCTGACTAGAAATCATATTAAACTTGGCCCAGTATGCTGTTATGCAGGAATAACCTGAGGCGATTCAATGCATGCACATGCACATGCACTGACAACGATAGATGAATAAGGAATGCATCTTTATTGCTTCACTCGACTTGTACCAAATGAGCATACCCCCCCCCCTTGCCTTTGCCCTCCCTCGCCCTATGAAAGGATACTTAATTGAGTTAATTGAGGCATACAGAGATGAGGTATAGGGTGCACCTCTTGTATTCACGTTTTGTTAGGTCTTGCCAAGGTTTTTTGTTACGTACTGTCACGTTTTGTTGCGTTCACCCCGTTTACTACGGCCTGCTAGGTTTCTCATCCGCACAGTAACTGCCATGGCTATTCTGTTGACAGTTTAAAAATCTGGCCTGGCATCCATGGCAATCACGGCCTGTCACGTTTGCCCATTCCGTCCCCCTCCCCTCACCCCCAACCCCCGTTTTGTCTACGGTGGCCTGATACGTGATTGTCGTGGCTGCCGGGAACATAATGTAAACCTAGCATAACCGGATTCAATATCTGCTACAAGTGTAAGTTGAATACATGAAAGCAGTAAAAGATGGCATCCTTGACCCGACCTTGCCCTCCTACAGTGCTCATCTACATATTTATGAACTTGAACCCCTCTCCATAATGACAATCATGTCATAGAAGCGATCATCCATAAAAAGTGACCATATCCTTACCTTTTGTTGCTGTCTTTCATAGGTGGAGACCTTGGACTGCTTTTTATTGATCATAAAAATCAGATAATATCATATTATGATTATGTCTGATAATAATAATAATAAAAGTGGGTTTTGTATAGCGTTCATATCTGTCATTCTTGACACTCCTGCCGCTCCTCATGGTAAGTGGAAGTTAAAAATGCAGGCTACACTGCCTGTCAACACCTGTTGGGAATTTAGCCTAGTACTTCATTAATTATCTTCTCGATGGGGTTAATGTTTGGTTAGTTCAACTACCGGTATGTTATTAATGTTGTTAAGAACAGATGGAGACTGTATTCATGTGTCATACTGTCTTGATCCATGTGGAGCTAGCTAATCATTACAAATCAATATGTAGTGGACTAGAGTCAATCCAAGGGAGCATTGAATGTTTGCAATTATTTCATTCAGGGTTCCATGCTTATTTTTTTTCACTGGAGTTTTAAATTCAAATTTTGGGGTAAAAGTTTGGCAGGCTTTTAAAAAACCCACATTTTAGAGTTTGCCAGTAGTTGCTATGCAGCTACCGGTGAACATTGGAATGTGAGATAAATTGGCAATTTTTGGTTTCAGTGTAAATGCAGCTCATGTTATATTTCAAAACTTGCACATTCACCAGATTAGTTTCATTATTTCAAGCCATGTTTGATGCCTGCATAAATATATTTTTAATATTTTGAAAATGAAATCCTTTTGAGTTACAAAATTTGAAATGTACTTTAAAATTAATTTTGAAATAACATTTCTCAAAGTTGAGTAATTACATACGTTGTACATGATATGTCTATAATCTTGCTAGTTGCTACCCTGGCATTTTTTACATTGTAATTTTTGTGTATTTTTATTTTTTAAAATGTTGTCTTCCTTTAAGAAAGAAAGTTAAGAAGGAAGCATATCAGCCAGAGGCTGGAAATATTATTTCCTCTTTCGTTTCACCTCTCACCGGCCTTTGGATCATGTAGATACTGTTGTAATGTATGATGGCTTTTAAACAAACGATAGAATTATTATGCTTTAAGACAACACGTTATTTCCTGAATGGCAGACTCGTATGAAATCAAGTACACAGTATGCTTTTCAAAGGCATAATCCCACATGTGCCTCAGGAAATGCCTTGATGTATACAGAGTGTGCTTTGATCTAAAAGTAATTTGTGATCAATATTCATAGATACATTTATTTGATCATGTACATGTATATGTGCATTAACTTCTCAGACAAAGTTTATGATAATTTTGTTGGTAATTCGTACATTGTACATGCCTATTTACGGTGACTATTTCCATGATTGTAATAATTATTATTATTATCATGGCCAATGTACAGTACATGTAAGCCATATTTGAAATGAGTAATTTATGCCCAATAGATTGCCCGTGATGTTTTAATCATTAAAGGCAGGAGTGATGAAAGTCAAACACATTTTCTATCTAATGTGGCATATGTTCTACCAATTTCTGTTTATCTCATCAGTTTATCTCTCTCCAAACTCATGCCTAGATCAAAACACTCAGTGTAGAATGATGCAAATAACATTTCTTATCATGTCATGTTTTCAAGAACTTTATTATAATGGCACATGCATGTAAATAGATGAGCATCGTGGCTAATACAAGGTAATCGTTGTTTGCAGTCCCAACAAAACCTTCTCAGTCATAGTGTGTGTCAGAATGTGAACTAAGAGATTATGCTAACCACACAGTCTCGTGAACCGTATAGTCTCTGTAGTACAGCTGTGTATGACATAGCAAGAGACTGACTAAGCTAGGCTCTGCTCAAGACATTATGGAATTGTCTTTAAGTGTTAAATTAATGTGTCTGTGAATGGAGACTAAGGTAATGGCATGGTAATGCTCATCAATGGAAGGTTCAATAAAATCATCACTAGTAATAGACAGGGACAGCAATGAGTAGAGCTCACTTTACCTAGTGTACAGGCATAAACCCATGTCAGTCATAATACAGAAGAGAAAGTCTGAGACTCTAAGTAATAAGACTATACAGAGACCGCAGTTCATACGCCTTGTACTGTATCTCATTTGACACAGCAGTAGACTGGCAGAATTAGGCTCGGTTCATGACTTTATGGGATTTTATTTGAAGTGTCAGAGTAGAGTATGTGCTTGCAGACTACACTTTTGCATATATACATGTATAGTGTTGTGTGTGGACATAGGTTGTTCTCCTCAGACAAGACTCTCATGTACGCAATGCTTTATTCATGAAGTTATCTGCCATCGGGCTTCAAATGAGAGGGTTGAAAACATGTACCTGTTCGTAAACGTATTCTATTATACCCAATTCTACTGATAAATCATACTTTCTTGAATCATATTTATTAGGTAACCAGTACCACCAGTACATACCACTGATGAATATTGTATCTAGGCCTATGACACAAGGAATGGATCCAGTATATCTTAATTATGCATATAAAATCTACTTATGCTTTCCTAATTTTAATGTTTGGACCCCTTTTTCAATGAACTTTCATTTCAACCTTTTTTTATCTGAACTCAAAATGTTTACATTTTATACGTGTAGAAGAACATGGCATGTTTCCAAGGAAATGTTAGAGTGGATGAAATTTGAAACTCCTCATAATTAGAGTATATACTTACGATATCCTATGGATTATTGTTGCTACGTGCAGTTTGTCCCTATTTCTTATGTGAAGTCTGGTATTCTTCCACAGGCATATAACACCTGTACTTGAGAATATAACTTGATGTAGAAGAAGTTTGACAATCTTGAGGAAATAGAGTCTTGCAAGTGAAGTGTGATAATGATACTAAAATATAAAAGCTCTGTGTGTGTGGTAGCCAGTATCTGAAATCCACTTGGTAGATTTCAACAAGAAATTAAGTTGATAATTAGAGAGATACTTGTACCAAGTCCAAATGCTTTTATTGGAACAACAAGATATGAATAACCACCATTTTAAGTAAATTTTGTGAATCTTAGGCCTTGGCATTCCTTCAAGTATAAACGTTTTTGGAAGAGGGGGGGGGGGGGGGTTAAGTAATTGCATGCATTTCAAATGCAAGAATGTCATATAATAAGGTTATTTACCTTCTCATGGTGAAGGTACATGTAAGAGTGTGTTTGCCATGGATTTGTCATTATCTTTAAAAGTTCATTTCTGTGTGTTTCAAGTTCAGACTAAGAGCTCTACATGGTAAGGCAATTACAATGTTTACTATGTAAGTGCTGTAATATACATGCAGGCCGGTGGACATAGCTTGCATACCACACTCCTCTAGGCTTGCGTTTGATGATGGTTTCAGGTGTACATATGTCCTACAGCTGTCTTAAAGAAGATATATAGGAGGATAGGGTTGATACAAGGAGTGCCCTTGGTTGACTATACCTACGTTCAGACTTCCAGAGTTTACTGTACGCTATACGATAAGTAATAAGTTTGCCTAGTCTAAATGTTATACAATGAACCGTATAACAAAACCTTGTTCCTGTTTGAGCATTCTTTCGACTGAAAAACTCCATAAAAAATCAGCATCCGACTCTAGTCTGAACATTGTATTGTTTTAAAGTTATAAAAGTAGGCAGGGCTTATGACGTGCTCATACTGATGCAAATGACCTCTTCAAAACTAGATTCTTTATACAATGAATGTTGTTATCTAGTCTACATTCTTTTCGCTATACAATGATTCTTTATGCTATACAATGATTCTTTATAGAACGTCTCTTTATACAACATCTCTTTATACAATGTTGTCATCTAGTCTGTGCCCTTGATGCTTCTTGATACAACATTCTTTATTTGTGTTTGATATACATTTTATCTAGTGTAAATAGGGCAATAATTGCTGACCTGGCCTGGTGCTATGCCAAGTTCATGGGACAATTCCCCCATTACCAGCCTTCTTCCTGACTGACTGCTTATCAACTCTGACACATGTATGTTTGTGAAGGAGGTGATGAGAAGGGAACCATGTTGACTCTCTGTTCCATCTCTACCTGTCCATCAATGATACATCATTCACACAAGAGCAGATTTCTATCAAATGTGTATCAAGAAACCTTCAAACAAAATATAAAGAGTCATTGTATCGTGAAAGGGGTGTGTTCATGGGATAAGAAGGAACACAATCGTAGTGAGGAGGGAGCATCATAGAAAGTGTAACTAATGGGTAGGTCAGCTTGCATGATATGTTTAATGAAAGCTTATGTCATAGACATTCTTCTAGTTTACACATTTACAATTTGCCAGTGTTATCATCATACAACTGTTTTTGTGATATGATGTTCACAAAGGTGATTTATCATGATTCTTTATATATTTGTTTAAAATAAATAATTCTCAAAATGTACGCAAATAAAAACCAATTACTTATCACATACACATGTATCTATTTGATTTTCATGTAGTTATATGATAACTTTGGCAAATCTGAATGGGGAGGGGGTGTGATAACCTCTACAGATAAATGGAGTTCATCTCCAGGTTTCATATTTGTTATGTGTTATCTTAGCAAAACGATATTCTAAGGACCTTCGTATGAAGAAACCAACTCTAGCAACTTATCAATGAGAGAAATCCACCCTCTCCCTATCTTTCTCTGAGATAACCTTTTGGATAGGGTCTTGATAAAAACAATGAATACAGAGATATTCAGATTAATTTGTTTACTCCGTTATAGAGCAAGGTGACATGTCTTGATAAGTGATAAACAAGGTTGGCATGAACATATTTTTCCAGATAAAAAATTGTTGTACTTTGCTCAGTCAACATTTGACATCCTGTCACATCTACATGCCTTGTATGTTAGGTATGATATGTTGGCTGCCTGCTTGCAAGATGGTTGAATCAGGTGTGTATTAATGAGAGTAACTAAGAGCCTTTCTGCTGCCAGCCAATGACCTACGGAATAGACACAGTGAAGTAGTAGTAGTATTCACCCTTTGTTCATACCCTGATACTGATAGGAATATTGCTTGTAAATTCTCTTCTTTTTTTCAATTTAATGGAAAATTGAAACCAACAGACAAATAAATCTTTGAAAATAATGGCTTTAGGATGTTTCTGACAAATCATGTATTATTTCAATAATTCAATTAATTATGAATTCACTAACTATTTTGAGGGATTATTTCCAGATGGTATAATGGTATACATCTATAATGTATAATCTATCATCATTGTAACAAAATAAATGCAATTTGTTCTTACTAGTTTTTTAATGATTTCAATTTTATATGATAATGTCTGTGATTCACCGAGTTAGAGGGGGCAGCAGAGAAGGATGATTGGGAAATAAATCCACACCCCTGCTGTAGCATCAAGTAGTCACATCAAGCTGTATCCAAATGTGAGGTGTTGAGCTCAATTGACCCAACCCAGAAATTGTCTTATGTCTCCCTCTACTGTTGAGATGTAGATGTTTTATTCACTTTCATTGAGCTTGGTACATACATTTTTTGTGTGGTTTTGTCTACACTATAATGGGGAATATGTGTTTTTCTATATATATAAATCTCTCCCTGCTGTATTCTTGAATCTGTATTATGTGAACTACATTGTATATTTTATGGATTAGCTGTGATTCTCTCAAGGAGGAAACAATCTCTCTTTGAGTTTATGTATAGAGAGGATTATTAGAAAATGTTATTTGTCAAATGATTAATCCTGTTTGTAATCCTTTAAGTTATAATACATATAAATTTGATGTTTTAAAGGAGTTCAAATATACCAGCACTGTTTCTAGTATAATATATTTCAGTTTGTTTTGTCAGCAAGAGATTATAGCTTTTTGGTCATCCAAACCGTAGTGGAACTCAACCCCTTCCCAACCAAAACGGAGAGTTCTCTTCTTTCTAAATTCTGTCACAACAATGTATTCTAGAGTTATGTTATAGATCTATTCACTGACTTCACATGTTTTTTTTAAGGAAGTGTCTTTATTTATATTTAATTCTTGTATTGTATTTTGTCTGCTTATAGCAAGAAGGGCATTCACTCATATCTTTTTACACAAAGGTAATGCCCTTCTGTCTCGTAATTGGGAATATGCAGATTTTGTATCTACCGTATTCTATACTTTACTTTGGCTATTTCCAATGCATGATATCAATTATGGATTCATGAATCATGATATTTCCTTCTGATACTTCTCTGTACATGGGTTACATTATCAAACAATGAGTGGTGCAACTCTTTCAATGGTACATGTACCGGGTAGATGATATTTGATCTCCTCTCAAAGGTCCACGGTGAAAAGGATCTCCTGCTTGCTATCAACTAGTTGTGTGAAATGCTGAAAAGAGACATTGTCAAGAACGGCATGCACCAAGGGAAAAAAATGGCTGTTGGAGTAAAAAGATTTGAAAAGAGGGAATAGTCCCTCTGAGACTGAGGAATGAGTCATAGATAGAATGAGAGGGAGCATTCATGACACGGTGAGTGTGAGGAGAGGCACTGTCAATCATCATTAGGGTGTATTCATACTCGCTTCAGTTCATCTCAAGGGTGGTCGGTCGGTCAAACTCATCAGTTCTTGTTCAAATTTTGTTCTTAGTTTACTGTATTTGGACCTAAAATCATGTTTTGCTGATATTCAATGTGAAGCAATCATACTACATTCATAGGTTATGAAACTGAGAGATTTGTTAAAGTTTAACCAAATAGTATTTCATTAAAAATCATTTGATAGAATTTACATACAAAGGCTAGCAAAAGGTGTGTAATTTTACTTCTTGAAGTACAGGTGCAAGTATATTTTGAAGTACGGTAGCTATACTATGCATTGATGCTTCACACACATAATAATGTGCCTTGGAAATATGATTGAGTGATTCATTGGGCTTGGGTTAAAAGGAATTAACAGACATGAAGTGTCAGTCAGTGTGTCATTTATATATCCTAAGTTCATTTACACATAAGTACCTATTTAATAAACCCTGCATGTTATCATTTTCCCAACACCACAATTGTTTTCTCTGTAAGGTATAACTATGACTATGCATTTGAGTCTTTTTCCCTCTATTTCTTCCTCATTATTTTGATCAGTCTGAAAGACATATGCCAGTGTGCTCTACAGATTTTCAGCTCAAATCTCACTCAGGATAGAAAATGTATACCTGAAGCACTTAACTCACTGTGTATTTCATCTTTAATATATCAGAAAACAAGAAGAATGCTCAGTTTAATTATAAAATTAAAGCACTGATGCTCAAATCTGTTGTCTATTGATATACATGTTCGTCTGATTTTCCGCAATATATGCAGGCCTTTAAGAAGGGGCCCTTAGTCATGAAGTAATCACTAGCTCTTTATTAGACTGCGATAACAACCAGTTGGCACATAACAAAATTGAGAAGCATGATGATTTCATTCCTCTGGTACTCTGTCAGCTGATATCATCAACTTGACAGCTACTGTATTACTGTCAGAGCTGGCTAGATCCTGATGATAATAAACCCACACAATCCTTACTGGCAGACTGCCCTCACAGCTACTTTATTTACATTCTGTAGCAGACGACGCTCCTACCCACACACACACACACACACACACACACCCCCCCCCCCCCCCCCCATTCTCCCATCATCATCTGTGTGTCTGTGTGTGACAGATGCTTGGGTTGGAGATACACAAAGCCTGAAATGCTATGTGCTGGTTATGTTGGGGGCTTGGATGACTCAGTGCTCCCGTTTGTATTCACGCCGAAGCTTGCCAACGATGCCGCTTCCCCCATCGAATTACCCATTCATCGTTCTGCTCTTACTCACTTCTTCACTCTTTTTCCAGCTTGAGTTGAAGAGTGGTTATAACATACCAAAGCTTAACTTATCAGGATTGTACACTTTTTATTTCATTCGTGTTTTTTAGTGCCGGAATGATGAGAATCTTTTATCGGTTGGGATTCATTATTTTCATCCTGATTTGACTTAATGAATTTTTAATAAAACTTTTGTGTAATGTTACATTCAAGTTCTTCGTGGGTCGGAATGAAGCGGTACTAAGTATATCACGGAAAATGCTGAATACTTCTACATTCTGTTATTTGATTGCATGATGGAGCAATAAAACTTGTTCTTCTTGATAAGGCTAATTAAATATTTACAATGCACTCATGGATATAATACTTCTATTGATAAGCGTGCTGCGGAGGCTTTAATGTGGAGGCTTCATTCCAAATACGGAACAAATTGCTAGTGTGTGATGTACCGCATGATTAGATGTATCAATCACATGGATTCTTTCTTTATACCTGATGCAACTTAGCCTGGAATTAGTGGCAGTGTTTTGATGAGACATGATCATTCCTATTTCCAACCATTCCAAAGGAAACATGACATAGCGTCCATTCAGGAAACGAACATTTATGCTGCACCTGCCAACATGTATATGTACATCTACCAACTTAAAAATTACTGTATACTCCAATGTATACTTTAGCCAATTAAGAAAAGTCTTTCCTTTTCTCAGTCCATTCCAAACAATATTTGTGTAGATTGTGTTCATCAACCTAAATAATCAAAATGATGCGAACATCTTTATCCAGCGTGGTGCTGTCTGAGTCGAGCTCCCCCAATGGGGTCGATGAAGGGGCCAAAAATAGTGGTAAAAGCGGTGGAGGAAGCTCATCCAGGAGATCATTGAGCTTCAGACGGAAGAAACGCAGCCTGAGCTGGAGAAAGAACAGGTGCTTGAGTGATATTATCAATGTCGGTAAGGATCATAGGTCTTCATTTCCCTTCAATCTCAGCCAACAGAAACTTTCTTAATTGATTTTGGAAGAGGAAGAAATAATGTGCCTGATGTATCAAAAGTTCTAACTTTACTTTCAATTTGAAGTAGAACCTTGGCTGAATCATGAATTTGTAGAATAGGTATGATTCCAAAATCCCCAATACATAGTTTGTTTCAATGCTGCTTCCCTTTTGCACCTGTTTTGTTAGGTTTAGTTTCTATTTGATTATGATGCACAAGTGAGTCACATTTGCCAACATTCATTATCTATTTTTATATCAACAAACCATTTATAGATTTTTCAGCTATATTGATGAATGTTGTAGCAATTCAAATTCAATAAATGTAGATTGATTAGCTGGTCAGTATGATATGTTTCCAGAGAAAAAATAGCAACGTGTTCAACTATTACTTGTTCTTCCTTCAGGATTGAAAACGATTATAAAGAAACTTAGTAGATAGGACTAGCGTAGTACTTACATGTAGATGTTCATTTCTATTCCGCCCTTTTCCTTCTTTTCTAAGCGCATACACTATGAACATGACAGACAAATAAAGGGGACAAAATATACAGTTCCTCAGGTAGACAAAGGAACATCCCTTCACTGCCATTATGTAAAAAGGTGAATATGCATGTGACACCTGTTCTACACATTTTTACATAATAGCAGTGAAGGGATGTTCCTTTGTCTACCTGGGGAACTGTATATTTTGTCCGCTTTCTTTGTCAGTCATGTTCATAGTGATAGGGACTTTCTTTGTGTTAGTGATATTCGCTATACAAATAACGTTCATTATTATTATTATTATTATTAGATAGGCCTGTATGTAAGAGTTGTAGATTTTGTTTCCCTGTTTGCCCAGTTGCACTTTTGCATGCTTTGAAAGGCTAAAGCACTGCATGATTATGTGCAATTGTGCATACTTTATTGGTCAAAGAGCCTTTGAGTTTGCTTTGAACGATGTAATTTGTTGCAATCACATTTGATTTGATTTACTTTGTCAGAGACTTGCAATCATCATTCTTTTGAGGTTTAACTTCAAGTTCCCTAAAAAAATGGCCCCTTGCTTGTTCATCAACTGTAATCACTCCAGACAAGCACATCTCTCTCTTCGGTATAGTAACTTACAGCGTGTCCACACACAAAACAATTTATCGCGAAACTCTATAACGAAACGTCGTATAAAGAATCATAGTCTAAATTTCAAAGTGTCCACACACAAGAAACGTCATATAAATAATCATCGTATAAATTCAAGGATGTCCATAAACAGAAGAAAGTAATCCTGAAACTCTACAGTCTGGTCTCCTTTCGCTCGAGGTCACGTTAAGCCCTGCCCAGTTAGTTACACTAGTTACACTCCCCCAGGGGGTCCCCCTGTCCACACACAACATTTCCGTGATTAGGCGTGATTCTTTATTGAGTTTCAGTTCGAAACGATGCCCAAACCTGCGTTTCGTTAGACTAGTTTCGTTATACGACGTATCGTTAGTGAGCGTCCACACCTACAATTTTGGTCGTAAAACTATCGCGAAACGGTATCACTATCGCGAAACGGTATAGCTAATCATGACTAGTCACGGAAAATGTTGTGTGTGGACAGGGGGTTAATCAATTGTTAGTTGAGTGCAATCAGTGAAGCTACAGCACTTTTTGTCCCTCTCAAGGATAATCTACTTAACCTTTCTACGTTAATTGAAGACGGTGGTCTTATTCTGAATATATAGCTCCGTGGCTTCATGCATTATTCCAGATGCATTGATAATGCAAGGTCCTGATTGAGTCTAATATAGGGAAATGTCACATGAATAAAGAAGTTATATTATGACTTTGATATTAACTCTCAAAATGATTAATAAAGAGCATGATTTGCAAGCAAATTACCTCATGAATTTGTTAATAATTGTGTTTTCCTTGTTGTAAGCAGGGAGTATGAATGTGTTTGTATCGTGCTGTTCATTCCATGATGGCGTTAAATGGGGGGGGGGGGGGGTATTTTAATAGATAAATATAGTTAATAGTCCTGTTTTCTTCTTGGAAACCAAAATTACCCCTGAAAACAAACACCTTATATCATTGCTTTATCTTTGTGGCCCTTTGAACTTTGGTATATTACTTCTTATGTATAAAAATAATTCAAGAATGAAAATAAATTAAAAACTTGGTGGTTGGTTTAATATTGCTGAGTATTTCCCCTCTATGTAAGTGAATGAAAATATATGGATGCATTGAATTATGAACAAAGCACTGCCTCCATCATGCTGTACATACATGCAATCTGCTGTGTTTGCTGTCCACTCATTTGCATGTACAATATGCATGTATATTGATCCAAGAAATATTGATTTTGGTACAACACTGCTTTTTGTACTCCACTGCTTGTTTACTCTGGTATAGCAATAATATGTGAACCTTGGACTTGAAATGGGTTTATTTTGAGTGAGAGAGAGAAAGAGAAATGTTGATAACAGGCAAACTTTTATCAGTCAAAGACCAGCTTGAATGGAGAACTGTATTTCATTGTCTGGAAGAGGAATCCCCTTTGGCTTTATCTCCTTAATGACATGTAGATTGAGGACTTATCCTTTGTACAGGAAATCTTTGAGAGATGACTTGCTTTGGGGCAGACTCTCAATGCCTGAGTCACCCCGTCAGATTTTCATACTTCAGTCTTGGTTTTTAGAGTTTTAGACGAAAAGAAGTGCTCTTGATTGATTTACATTGTCGTTTTACCACATTAAATATTTTCCATATTATTTTAGGGCTGAAGGCAGTGTTTTCCATGTAGATGTATGGTGTTTCTTCTATTGTTTTGTAAATTGCTTAAAGCAAAGCTCATTTCTTTATTTGTAGTAAATTAATCATGGTTCCTTCGAAAATACCCTCAGCAGCAAATCAAAATCTACATTTTGTATTGTACACAGAAATTGCACACCACTGACCAGTTATGTAATGTTTTAATGACTCAAGTATATTCATAACACTAATGAGTGAATCAGTATTAGTCTGGTTGGTGCTTTGGCATATGCTCTAGCGACATTTGCTCCATGCATTATTTCCTCAAAGATATCGGGTTAGGTTTGGGGCTGGTACTGGGCTTTAGGTTATGTTTGGGGTTGCAGTTGGGTTTTAGTTTAAGTTTAGGTTTAGGGTTGAGGTTAGGTATAGTTTTTGTTTTGTTCTGGGCTGGTTGTTGGAGCATATGTCTTACATTAATAGCATGGCCTCATTATGATAATGCATAATTCTCGCATGAACTCACTATGGATTAAAACTTCTTCTTTGCCTAATGCAATATTTCAGGATGAAGTTGTTGAGAAAGCAGCTATTGGATCTCGTATAGGAGACGGCAGATTAATCTATTAAAACAGTTGCTAAGTAGGTACTATTACATAACCATGTCATGAGCATTGATCATTGAACTCAATATTACTAGGCAAGTTAAACTACAGGGAGTAAGTTAACTTCCTCAAGACAGAAGTACTCTGGGAGAAATAACAATTGCCTTCTTCTATACTAGAGAAAATGCACCAAGATTGAACCATGACCTTTGATGTTTAGTTTGCAAACATTCCTAACCTGAAATCACTGTAAAGAATCTAGCTACTTTGTTCTGTTCAATTGATTGATCATCTTTTCCCCTTGAACTGGCCACTCAAACAGAGCTGAGGGTAGCTAGGACAGCTTGTAGATTGACAGGAAAGCTTGATCAAGAGAGAGAGAGAAATATAGATGCTCTCTGTATGTTTTGAAGATGTGGACATTGGGAGATGAAGAAGATTTTCTGACTTTGCTGGAGGGATTATGATTAAACTTGTTTAGGGTTTGTTTTTGATGGAGAAAGAAATTAGGGAATGTTTATAGGTATATTTTATTTCAAAAGATACCATTAAATATCACATAAGTATCTCCCCAATAACAATGTTATATGTACTCTGAATAATGCAATAGGCATAGGCAAGAGGAACGTGAAATCACACAACAATGGCTTGTAGCATAGTTCTCGAACAATGTACTCCCCCCCCCCCCCCCTTCTTTAAACTTTGCCCAAAGAATGTGCTGGTAACATGAAAGATGCCCATTTTCAATTTCATTATGAATTTTTGTATAGTATTCACAACAATGCTTTTCATGTGTATTATCCAAATGATGAATGAGGAAGTTTGAATGATGATCAAGTCATAATCTGTGAAACACAACAAAAGTGTATATAGATGTAAGAATTTAAATCCCTGCCAAATCTACTTTATTACAAAATACCTTGGGACAATTTGGTTAACCCAGCAGGGGTTCTAATGCTGAAAATGATAATTGTGGACAGTTATGGCTGCTTATTATGCTGGCAGTTGTATAATTGTTTATTTGGACATGCTTGATGTGTAATGACCAAGTAGGCAAAGAAAGACTGCCATAACAAGTAGTGTGTTTCTATTCAACCAATAAGAATCATTCAAATGGAGATAATGTGGGAGCCAGAAATATTTGCCTTTTGTTGTGAAAATATAAAGATATATATACAATTGAGCAAGGATTATTGAACCTAGGTGGGCTATGTCATCCCATATGTCAACCTACTCAAAATTTCAAGATTTGATTAATATCTACATTGTATTCATTGTTTGCTCTTATAATAATTGTAGTTTGTTGGTTTTACAAGCTTCAAAAGAGATAAACACTATTTGGTACGACGTGCGTAGTTTGGCTAAATGAAAATAAGAGGTTGCATTTTCTAGAAATTTTGAATTAGTACTTAAAAACAAAACTTTGTTGATAATAATTTGAAATTTGGCTTCTAAAATGGGTTTGTATCCCATTTTTTCATATCATGTGGATAACATCAAAAGGAAATGAAGTGAATTAAACCAAGCAATTATTTTTTTGGCTTGAATGTCTCATTGTATGTAAATGTGAAAGTCTTTAATACTTTTGACAGAAATGTAATCTTACCCCTGTCCCTATTATATCGTCGCCTGGCTGGCAGAAGGGCTTTAGCTCAAACTTCAGGTAAAAAAATGAAGCATTAAGCAGAAGGGCGTTAGCACTGAATCGCCTCAAACTTTTATAAAAACTGACTTATTTCCAACAAAAAATTGTGGCCGTGTTCTACTATAACATTTCTATTAGTCTTTTAAGTTTAAATCAATTTTCGGGACAGAAAGCAGTTTAAATATAAAACAAATCTTTAAATGCGAATAATTCGAAAAGCACTTTTGGAGTCGCATTCGCGCTAACGCCCTTCTGCCAGCCGGCCGACGATATATACTTGAAATCAGAATCTCATACAATTTGAAAAGAAAACTTTTGTTTTGTGTATCATTTGGGAAGTTTATCTTGCTTCAAGACTTCTAAGTTTACTGGTAACAAAATTTCTTCAAATTTTCTGTCTGTATTTGATCAATTATTCTTTAAAAAAATGCTATGTGCATTGAATATATAGGTTTAAAAAATTCATATCTTCAGATACAATAGTTTACCATGAATATAATGTTTTCTAAAATGTAGAATTTGGTTATTTTGACATTGTTTTAAACTAAAAAATTTAACAGGAAAATTTTAACGTGCTAAACCTACAAACATGCATCTGTGTGCTGTGTGACCTGATAAACCACTATCCCTCCAGAAAAAAAGATTTATTACCTTTGTATCATGGAGCTTAAATTTGTTACAGCCTGTCTGTATGTCATTCTTCATTGGTGTAGTCATGCAGAATATGAATTAATAAGAAACTTTGTGGTTTTGTATAAAAATACATCTACTCTGCTTTTTAGAAAGCATTTGACTCTCAAAATAATAAGCATTGAGCATAAAGAGCCAGTATGACTCATGCATATATTCTCTCTCCATCTAACCATAGTTTAATCTGCTTAGTACAAGTTATGATATGAATTGATGGACAAAGCACATTAACAGCTTGGTAGCCTCATTGAGAGGAAACTAGTACCATTGTATTCTAGGTCTCCCCCATGGCTGGGTTAATTTGGATTTAACCAGATTAATGAAACAAACCATGAAAATATGGCTGGTTTAATTTGTTTGATGGAAATGGGCATTTTGTGATTAAGTGACACTTGCCATGCCAGTGACAGGCAAAGAATTTCAATCGTGTGGTTGATTTTGAGGTGAATTCATAACATCATGGTTTTTGTTTGGAGAAGGGTGTAACTGAATTGCATTATTCAGGAGGAAACAAAATTGGCTTTCTTAAGAAATATTGTTATCAATGCTGTGAATTAGAATAGAGAGAGAGAGGGGGGGGGGGAGAGGGGGGTCAAATTGGCTAGTGCTCACTCAGTTTTCTATCCAATACATGAACATGGGACGGGCAGGGGGGGGGGTTCAACTTCATTTTATTATTGGCATGCTTTAATCCCATTGAGTACATTAAGCCTATAATATTATTTATCTTTATCCTTTCAATTCCAGTCATGTGTCTTATTTCCAAACAATATTGGCCTACTGAATTTCTTGTTTATTATATTTACCCCTATTTTCTCCTCTCTCTCTTTTACATGATGCATGCTTTCCTCCACCATAATGTTCTTTTCATCATTCTAAATGCTCTCTGTGTTCCTGTAAATAGACAGTCATTAGGGTATACTTACCAACTAATAAGCATTGATGGTATCTAATGCAGAAATCATTACCTCCCCAGCCCCGCATCTTTGGAACATAAGTAATAAATGTAGGCCCATTCGTTACCTCCCCAATTTCTTCCAATAATTCTCCAGCATATGCAACAATTTACCCAAAGGTCACAACTCAACATACTCTAGCCTCTAGGTCTGCATTTATTTGTAAAATATTTGATACTGATATGATTGTCTTATCTAAAATTTCATTCACGTTGTCATTATAATTCACTTCTTGAAATCATGATTTTTTACTAGAATTTTTTTTTATAGGAAAGAATAGGGTTTTTTCTATATTTTAATTTTTATCTACGTAGTACATGTACATGTATGTTGGTGGTAATTTTGACGTCTCCAATTCTTCTGAAATTATGTGTAAACCACCTATTTCTAATGTGGATTTTAGGTTCAATCATAATGACCTACATCACTTCATGTATGTTCAGAATAGTCTAGCAAGCAAAAGTACAGCTACTTTAATTTTACAGCTTAGGCCTCCAGTAAATTCACCTTCCTTGCCAGTAAATCTTATATTCTACAAGGCAAGTGAAAAGAAAACACAATTTCCATTAGAAGCAGGTGCTGTGCTGTATGTGAACATCTCGATTTCATCAAATATTTTCATTTCTCTCCTGCCCTTTATTCTCTTTTCTCTTTACCTTCTTCGTTTCTGCCAAGCATTGCCTCAGACACACTAATCAAACAATGCTTGCAACAAAAGGCGTTTGAGGTTATAACCTTGGTTATCCAAAGTTTGGAGGAAAATTTCTTTTCAGTGAATATATTTTGATGTGGCTGTGACAAAAGATTCTTTTTCCCCTGCTTAAAAGTTTCGTTCACATCTGAACATAAGGAACAGGTTATTGCTTGGCGTTGTTGTAAACACTTGCTTGAAAACCTGCCAAAGCTATTGTGAGTCAAATCATTACTTCACTAATGAGTCTACATATTTGTATCATTAGCCATGAGCCCCCTTTTACATTATTATGCTCACAGAAAGCAAAGGTAAAATTAGTCTTTGGAGGTAACTGGCAGGGTCATGAATCTGGGACTGATTTTTGTCACTGGTTCTAGATTTATCTCAGGTTCATTCTCAAGTCCATGAACTTGACGGATTCACATTAACATGATACATACATGTAATTACCTACATGTATGGGTCATTTTTGTCTGAAAAGTGGGCGTACCTTGCTGCTCAGCATTATATTTAAACCGCAACAGATAGTACATTATCATGTTGCAATGGAGCTGATTTATGTGCACATGAATCGAAGAGCGGGGTGTTTGAACATGAAGACATTCATAGATTGTGAAATATTATGTTTTCTGGTGTGTATGAACATGACCTAGAAGGAACCTCGGAGACTTGCTCAGCTAGCATTGTGTTTGAACAGCAACACATCAATACATTATGAAGTTAAGAACAGGGCCTAGAAATCTCAGAGATGTGTCAATATAGGAGGTACTGTAGGGAGGGGAGGGTGGTGATTTGAAGAACATTTGGCTAATGTTCAGAGCACGCAGTACAAATAGAGTCTTTCAGAGAAGAATTGGAGGTACGATGAAAGGAAGATCGAGTGCTGACGCCTCAATCCATGTTGGGCTATTTGGAGGCAATGTAAAAAAACAATTTCATACTGCGTGAAATCCAGTGCATTATAAACAGGATATATGCCTTTTGAATTTAGTGTATACAATGTTTAAAGAGCACACATACACAGCAAAAATACTATAAAAATACTATTCATATATCTGTTACTTTTTTTCAATTCTCAATCAATAGATGGCAGCTGTTTCATATTGATAAAAGTGTTATGATATTAAAATCAATTTCATCACACTCCACCTTTTCATGGCATGATGTATGATATATATTTAGTATATATTGCAAAATCTTGATTTCTGGTAGGCATATGTTGTCTTTTATAACGACGCAGCTTTTATAATGAGGCAATCAGACAAGGCTTAGTAGACAATGAATCATCAATTTTGTTCCCTGTGTTATTCTTTTTGATTTCATAACCATTGTAAATTGTCATTTTGGGAATTGTGTTGCAAATCTTTTTTTCTCAAGAAGTTATATTAAGATTTTATTCACCTGCTGTCGATGTTTAATGAAAATGTGAAGTATACCTTTTGAATGATACATTTGAAAGACAAATTTAAAAACCATCTCTTTTGTAGAGGAGGGAATTAATGGAGGTATCTTCTTTGGGTGAATTTTTGTGCATCACCAATGATATTTCTAGCATAGAATCAATGTACTCCTCTGAAAGTGGGTCCAATCATATTATTCAAGCAAATTTCCTGAGATGAATTATGGATTTATTCTGTACCCATAAGCTACTCATGACATTTATAAATACGTCTGCTCATCCTTGATAGTCTACATCCTAATAACAAGTGGTCATGTCATTTATCGGTCATGTACAAATTTCAGATGATGTGGAGAAATTGAAAGATAGTTTAGAAAGGGCTTTTTATCAAGGATCTGAAAAGCGATATCTGTAGATAGCTAGAAAGGTGTCCTACTCACACTTTAACATAAAATTAACACCATTCTGGCTTTCAACAAACAAAGCAGTGTAGTTGCAATCTTATGATCTTCATTTTAAAGTAATAGAATGGATCATAGTATTAATAATCCATGTAAGAATCAATGATTTAATGTTCTTTGAGCTGAGAGCAAGGGGGGTGTTAACTCTGTAGAAAAATACACTTTTATGGGGAGTTCATTTATTCATCTTTGGGGTACTGCGAAAGCTGAGTCAGTTGAGATCAAAACAGATATGCATAGTCATGCTTTATAATTTGTAGTAAGGACATATAAATAAAATAAAACAAAAGAACTTCTTAACTTTAATTTTAAAGGCACAGAATATTAGGGTAGGCATATACTTCAAATGTGTGAACACTCACTTTTTCAGCAGCCAGTTCCACACACCTGTAAACTGGAGCACTTCATTAATACTTAAAAGGTCATTAATATAGTCCCAAATACTGAGACCTGTGTGACCTACAAAACTAATTTGATGGACTCTATAATGGTATGCCACTGACCGCAAGGGGAAAAATGTCACTTGCCATCAATTCTAGGGATGAGACAGAAGAAACGTAAAGCTGGCTGTCTTCTAGTCTAATGCTTTGCTCTTTTCTGCACCACAATCTTGATGCTTTCTTAATCTTATCCAGCATTGAGATAACCTAGACTTCTTCTAGTCCCTTTCAAGAGACAATAAATATATTACCTGTGTCACAAATATAGGGTGAAATTGTGCTGAATTTGGGCTTAGCCAAATCCTATTTTTATAGTGGAATTGAAATACATTAATATTGAACATCGATAATGTTGCAGGAAGTCGGTCAGTTAAAGTGTGTCAATGTTGTCTTTGCATCATCTCATCCTCAAAACTACAAGATCAGACTACGCTTCCAAATTGACAAGATAGGAAGGAACGAGAGGGGATGAAGCGGTGAAACAAGAATTGTAATCAATATACCCGCACTGCAGATGAGTAATGGATTGAATTAAGCAGTAAGACTGAGAGGTTGCTGATTTGCAGTATTATGTGCATTATTGATGAGTTTCCGCATGCCTGATGTAGTCTGTAAAGATGGATGCTGTGAACCTTATCTATATTAAGGACCGTGTCTTATGTAGAGTTCACCAGGAACAAGGTTAGTTTAATCTTAGTAGGTCCATGGTTTAATCATAGGTAGGGTCCATGGTTTAATCATGAACCCTAATCGAGCCAGAAATGTAGGTTGATAGGCAATGGTAGAGGAGTTTGCAAAATCTGGGAACTTTTCAAGGCTTGGGGATGGGGAACAGACTGAAGGAAGAATAAAACCAGGAGAGATGCATTTTTATGAATACCTTTTTTGAAGATTGGGCAGGAGGTGGCAGTTTAAGAAATGGAGTCTCTTTAGAAATGTATTCCTTTGTGATGAAAATTAAAAAATCTGTTTTCAAAGTTCAGTGCAAATCCTGAAAATCCTATAGATAACATTGATTATGACTAATGTAATGCTAAACAATATGTGCAAGGATGCCAAGATACAGGCATGTCTGCAAAAGGTGTGCACTAACAACACCTCCGTCAAGGCTGCTTTCATTTCATTATTCTAAAACAGAATCCTATTTCTAAGCAGTAAAATATTGATCTGCTATTGCTTAGAACTGGGTCACATTAATCTGAAAGGCGTAGGGATAGGAATGACATTGCTAGCACGATAGAAAATAGTCAACCTTAGGTCCTTTGGTCAGGAGAGGGCTACATAATTATGTCTTGCTTTAGATTTTCGTTGAGTCCTCCATCACAAGACGGTGTATACACAGGTATGCTGAGTGCTTAAAAGGTGAAATATGCTCCGCATTTATTTGGCATGTGCTGGTGGCACATGATATGTTTCAGCTTTTCCAAGTGAACATCTGTGATCTTTTTATGCATTGCCTGATGCTGTAAAAGAATCATTCAATCAAATAAAAAAGGAAAATATTTTTTTACAGCATCAGGTTTCATACCGTGAATCTTTGAAACGAAAAAATAAATAAAATTTGTGATCAGACTTGTATAAAGCGGCCAATAGGTCCTCTTTCAAGTAACTCCTCACACATGTGACAGTAAAATGGTTATAGGGCATTCATGATCTCAGAAATGTAATGGTAACTTGGCAACAGACATGGTAAAAGGTTTAAAAGAAATGTGCAACTACTTTGATTGAACATTTGTGGCTTTTGTGCCATACCATTCCAGAATCATGTTTTTACTGAAGAGTGATTTTTGTCATGACCCTTAGGGATTCTCTGTATTTTAATGTAGTGTTTGGGACTTTCCCTAAAAGTGTCAGCTGGGGTTATTATTACACATCATTCACTTTCAGTTGAGAAAATGCAAAGTCACTTGGAACTTCTGTTTCAATTATATTTTGTTCTTTCTTTTGAGTTTTTTTTTTGGATAAGGTTATTTTTGGTGTGTGATGTGATCATTGGTATATAAAATGATTAAATTTGGGGGCATTCTCTTCAGATATCAGTCCTCACTCTCGCTCTCTACATGTATCTGTCTCTTGTGAATACTGGTTTAAGTACACTGGTACACTTGTGAGCAACAATGGGCATAAACTTCATAAAGGCTAAGAAACTCATAAAGGGTAAGCAACTATTCTTTTCTTTCTAAAGAAGCATTTGTTTGGAAAAATCAGGAAGCCTGCAAAGTATCAATTTACATACAGGTTTTGTAATGATTTGAAATTAAAAACACAAAACTTAACAAAAACTTTGTGAAAGTGAGCAGTCTATTACAGGTACTAAGAAAATGACTTTTTTTTTTCAAAATGAAATCTGATATCGGTACTTAGTATTTAAAAAGAAGGGATGACAGTTTTGATGGCATTATATTGTGGTATGATATGCTGTATAGTCTTTAGCTTTGTATTCATTTTTGTCTCGCCTGCGTAGCAAAAAGCGAGACATAGGCGCCGCTTTTCCGGTGACGGCGGCGGCGACGGCGACGGCGACGGCGACGGCGACGGCGACGGCGTCAACATCAAAAACTTAACCTAAGGTTAAGTTTTTGAATTTTTGATATAATTTTGAAAGTATAAGTTCGTAGTCAATGAAACTTGGACTATAGGGTAATCAAGTATCCCCAATCATGTGACTAGAATTTCAGATCACAAAGTCAAGGTCAAAGGTCATTTCAGGTCAACAGACTTGGACTATGTTGTAGCATCATCATCGAAAACTTAACCTAAGGTTAAGTTTTTGAATTTTTGATATAATTTTGAAAGTATAAGTTCTTAGTCAATGAAACTTGGACTATAGGGTTATCAAGTCTCCCCAATCAGGTGAGTAGAATTTCAGGTCACTAAGTTAAGGTCAAAGGTCATTTAAGGTCAACAAACTTAGACTTTGTTGTGGCATCAACATCAAGATTTTCAAAATGCTTCTTCTTCGTTATTTTTCAACCGATTTTGATTCTGATTGTTTCATATGATAGGAGATTTAAAATTTCTACACAGAATCGTGAAATTCATTATCTATGCTAATTTATGCAAATTTATTCGAAATCACAAAAAAGGCTTCTTCTCCTACATTTCTCGACCGATTTTGATTTGGTTTGCTTTATATCGTAGAGCTAACTTGGGTACACTAAATTTCTACACAGAATTTTGAAATTGTTCTCGATTAATTAATTATGGTAATTTATGCAAATTTATTCCAAAAATAACAAAAATTGCTTCTTTTCCCTCATTTCTTGACCGATTTTGATTTGGTTTGCCTTATCTGGTAGAGCTAAATTTGGAACACTAAACTTCTACACAGAATTGTGAGATTTTGCTCCATTGATTATTTATGGTACTTCATGCAAATGAAATGAAATAATGTTCCTTCCAGGGCATCAAATTTTTAATTTTTGACCAGTTCAAAAGTGTACCACATAAAATTTACGATATTTGTTGTTGCGAGATGCGGATGAGCGCTACGTCATTGACGTTCTGGTTTATCATATTGAATTGCGTTATGCAGGCGAGACCGCCGAGACAATTTCCCTTGTTTAACAAGTCAAAGGGTGCCTATTTTTGCTTCGACATTATTTTGGAATAAGACAAATTTTCGCAAAGTTTAGGGCTGGAAAATGTTGTATGCTAGGGCTAGAAAATATACAAATTCAACATATTTGTTATGTCCTTGCCTGATTTACACCAAAGACACACCTATACAATCAGACTACCCGTCGTCACATGGATAGCTATGATTGCGTAGATTTATCATATCATCTAGCCTACCTTTCACATTATAGTTTACATTGGAGTTCTTACATGTTGAATTGTTGTGATGAACAGCCATCTGCCTCGAACCAAACCGAAATCAGCACTGTCATTGCTCAGAAATGTAATTTTGCTCTGTCTGTCTTTTTGCTGTAAATTAATCTATATTTCAATCTAGGTCATTGTATCTTGTAAGTGAAAATAATGCCTCTCAAAAGTAAAGCAAATGCAGTAGAATCTACCATTTAAAATTTGTTCCATTCACCCTGAAATTATATAGTTTCAGTGAATTTTCCTTCCTCATTTTACAGTACCATACTAAAATATTCCTTTTACTTTGGACTGAACAAGGAAATGTATCAACCTATAGATTTTATTCTGGGGCAGCATGCATGCATTATCAGAAAAATGAGAAACATCCACGTTAATGGTTTTTAAACTTGGTGGTTCTAATTACACTGTAGACTGACATTAGATGAAGATGCACTGATGGAAAAGCCAACTTACTACTCTATGCTGTTTAATATCATTGCATTCTTCTATTGAGTAGTATAACGAGCAGTCATTAGCTGCATTGATTACATACTCATTACCTTGTTATAAGTGATGACGGAAGTGCACTGACTGGCATGGCAGCATGGGAGAGATAGCTTTCGATAATGTTCAAGCAATTATCCATTGATCTTTTGAGGATGATTACGGGTAGAGGGTATGCCTTGTATGGGTTATTGTAATTGAAAGAGTGGAAGATTAAGCAGTATTTAAATTGTATACTATCCTCCTGCTCAACCATGTAAAAGATATTTAGTTTCAAACCCTATTAGAGGGGAAGTATATCCATCCAACACTAAAAGGATTAGAATCTATTATTTGATTTGATTTTTAATACCAGATTGATTGAATTTTTCCTTTATCTCTATCAAACTGCTCCCCTTCCTGATGTAATTTTCATACTGATCTCACATACAATTTACGAGTAACATAACAGCTTCACCTTTTCAGAAAAAAAATTGACTCTATTTCTAAAGCTCAATCTCTAGTTCAGGACTACGTTCCCTAGACGGATCTGAACTCCTCCAGAATTCAACCATTTCCCATGGTTTTGAATTACCTCCTCAGACTCGCCCTGATTGAATAGAAGACTTCAAGAAATGAAAACACATTTGTAAGACTACTTGTGTTTGTCCTGTGGATTAATGGCACTATTGTTGCCTTATTGAACGTAGCTCCTGGGTGAAATCTTTTTTTTTCAACCGTTCTATACCCCTGAAGTCCCAACTGCCTCAATTTCAAAGTGTTTTCCACAAAAATGCATTATGTTCTTTGAAACTTGTGGTTACTACATTTAGAGAACATTTTGTTTGGCGTGGTGCCGTGGTTTGGGTAATAGATCAAATGTATTATATTATATGTAGTTTTGTTTGAGACATAGAGATGTGGAAGCTACTTTATTGCAAAGCTTATTGTAAGAAAAACCTTGGCCCAGGAGGTGAATTATTGCCTATACTGTATTACAGTGGATACACTTTGTCTGTAGCTCATAAAAAGTTGGATTGTATTTTATTGTGTCAAGTAAGTGAATAAAATTGTCTGGTGGGACTAGAAAGCACTCACAGGGTCTTCAGAGTCTGGTTTCAAGAACTAAGAAAATGAAAGTTGACAACATTTTCTGTACAGAACAAATTGAAGAGGAGCTCACAAGATAAATCACAGTGTTGCCAATTTGTGTTTCACTGATGACAACCTCAAAAATTAAAAACTCACAAGATAAATCACAGTGTTGCCAATTTGTGTTTCACTGATGACAACCTCAAAAATTAAAAACTCACAAGATAAATCACAGTGTTGCCAATTTGTGTTTCACTGATGACAACCTCTAAAATTAAAAACTCACAAGATAAATCACAGTGTTGCCAATTTGTGTTTCACTGATGACAACCTCTAAAATTAAAAACTCACAAGATAAATCACAGTGTTGCCAATTTGTGTTTCACTGATGACAACCTCAAAAATTAAAAACTCACAAGATAAATCACAGTGTTGCCAATTTGTGTTTCACTGATGACAACCTCAAAAATTAAAAACTCACAAGATAAATCACAGTGTTGCCAATTTGTGTTTCACTGATGACAACCTCTAAAATTAAAAACTCACAAGATAAATCACAGTGTTGCCAATTTGTGTTTCACTGATGACAACCTCTAAAATTAAAAACTCACAAGATAAATCACAGTGTTGCCAATTTGTGTTTCACTGATGACAACCTCAAAAATTAAAAACTCACAAGATAAATCACAGTGTTGCCAATTTGTGTTTCACTGATGACAACCTCAAAAATGAAAAACTCACAAGATAAATCACAGTGTTGCCAATTTGTGTTTCACTGATGACAACCTCTAAAATTCATAACTTTTTTTAATTTTTGATTGGATATTGCTCAAACTCTCACTACTTTGTTTTTTTCATTTTTCTGCTTTTATTAAAACCAACTTGAGATAAGGATGGACTTCCTTTAATAAGTGGTTGTATTTTAGCCAATAAAAACAATCTTTTGTCACAAAACCTGTCATAGAGGATGCTAAAATCATGAGGTGAAGTGGAAAGTACAAACATTTGTAAACTCACATCCTGAATTATAACTTAGGACCCAAGTTTTTTACCAAAGGGAAATTCCCCAATACAAACCTAAAGTACTGTTTTCGGTTTTGTTCTGTTGGGGGGAGGGGCAGATGGGTTGAGAAATATATACATGTAGGAATAAAAACACAGAATTGTAGATGGTGTAAGAGATAGTGAAATGGTGCATGAAAGAAGAAAATAATAGAAACAGTAGTATAACTACATTATGGGATTTGTGGAAAGTTATTGAAACAAATATTTTTAGCAGTCAAACTATACTTGACCAGTTTGTGCGTTCACTCTTGCAAAATATTTGTACTGAAATGAATGCATGAATTTGCTAAGGAATGTTTCTGCGACTAATTTGATAATGTCATCAATTGTTGCCTAAATCCCATGGAATGCAAGCTTCCTTTGTTAGCAAGTTCAGCTAAGGTCATGATAGGGGGAAAAAAAAGAAATTCCTCCCACTAGGCCAAGCTATCAATTTTCATTCAAGAGTAGTCATCTGTGACTGGATAGAAGAAAAGGCCCATTTACCCACAACATCATTTTATTTTAATGAGAGAAACCATGGAAAAAATAAGCAAGCATGTTCTCAATGGTATAGTCTCTTATCACTTTTTTTTAAATCCCAATGACAGTGCATACTGCATAGACTTTCATGTTGTCTGTGTTTCCACCCCTCATTTTTGACATGCATTGCTCAGACAAGTATAAAGAGAAGGCAGCTTAGTTTGGAGCCATACAAAAAAAGGCTATGAATTTTTTTGTTTTAGAGAAGAGGATTTTCGCTGAGCATTCATCTTGCTTAGATGTGCATGTGATGTTAGATGGAGTTGTGTGATGAGATAATGTTGTAGAAGGTGAAGGTCAAACAGTATTCATGCTTTGGAATAAAGAAGAGAGACATTGGATCTTTGAGTGGGTGGATTAAGCCATCATTCATGTGTGATAATGGATTTGACATAGCAAATTTAACATGCTTTCAAGGGCCTTGTGTCTTTCTTCTCTGCCCTTGATATGTACTTAGGCAAGCAGAAATACAAGGACCTGGTTATATGCTCTACAGACAATACATTATGCGGCTGGTAGAAGGGCGTAAGCGCATTGCGCCGTTCTGCTATAAAAACATGGACACGCTATTGCGTTATTAAAGCAAAAGGTTGTTATCTTAGTCCTTCCAACATTCACTACCGGTACACACATTTCTAATGCATGTACAGTCTAATAAAGACAGATAAAAGTGTTCTTTGACAGAGGTCTGTATCATATTTCTCTGCATTAACATACAGGTGCTCTCCAATTAATATATGTCTAACCTTGCATCATTCAGTTGCCATGACGACTAAATAGGATAGCTAATGACATAAATTTTTCAATTTAATTTCACCAGCGATTGTAATTGAACCGTGAAATTATCATATGAAGCACTGCACTTGAAGTGAGACAGGAAGCAAGTAAGCCACTCACATTTAGTGAAGTCAATCACATTAAACATACCCACTGGGAGTGCCAATCCATTAGGATACTGTTTACCAAACATGACACTGATTTATACTTTTGGGACTGCATGTATATCGCAACGAGTCTAAATTCAAAGCAAACGCTCAGATTCTGTACCATTTGGCCAACATATTTTTACCTTGCAGCTGTTTTGTATCCATTTTCTGTTAATGGTTAGTGGTGTTTACAATATATTCTGTAAAGGTCCTAGGTTTCTTTTTTTTAGTGTTAGATCATGATATGGAACTGAAACCAGGTCATTGATAAATATTGATGGAAATTGTAACAAATGTGTAAATAGGATAATGTAGGGAAAGCAACTGTAATGACCTTTGAACTAAGCCATTGATGATGCTGTTTGTTTTTTAGTCAAATGTTTTCATTTGAAAGAAGGTGAAATTCTTCCTTTTTTATTCCCTCTCATAAAAAATATATAATTCACTTTTTGGACCTTTTCATGATAAAAAAGGGTTTGATGTTTTTTGTTATCATCGGGGCTCTGTATACCAAGATATGTATATTTACATTGGTTATTCCTGTTGCTTTTTTAAATTTGCTAGGTTGAATTCAAGCTAAGCTAAATTTAAAACTCAGAGAAGGACATGATTTTGTTATGTTGCCATCGTTATTGCCTATCGAGAGTTCCATTAAGTGATGTCAAAATCAATCTCATTGTGGGCATATAATTGCTTCCTCCAAAAGGCTTGTTTTTCATCATCCCACTCTATTCTTCAATTGATTTCCTGTTTTGTTGCAGATCTAAACCTATAATGGAAGTACTCAATGATAATTTGTTTATCTAACAAGCTGGAAAGATCTTTTTTGATTAATCAACATGGAAATGATTCAATAATAAATGTGTATGGCAGTCTGAAGAGGCTTAAAGCTAGGATGTGGAGTGAACTATCTAGGTTGCCTGTCTGTCTTTAAATGAAAATGAAAGGGACATCATCATTTGTATATAATTCAATTAATGAATTAATCATTATCATTAAAACTTTTGTATGTACATGGTACTGTAGATTGTCTGTTTATGAGGAGTTGACTCTGATTTACGCTACTTCTAACATCATAAATTTGTACAATATTCATCTTTTCTTAGTTACCCTTTTCATTTTCATACAAATTGACATCTATGTGATTAGATTGACCCACATGACATTTCATATCCAGACTTTCACAAGCATATAATTCATTTTATATGATGGGTAAGGTTACTGGTATGACTCATAGCATTAGAAAGATAGAGATGAAATGTCAAAACTCAGCAAATGCAATTTAGTCTCCAAATGATGATCGTTTCCTGAATGCTGAATTGTTCTCACCTTGGATTACGTTTTGTGGGAATCAGCATTACATGAGCTTAAACAGGATGTCACCATATTACAGGGGTAAAGATTTAAATCCCATTGAGTGTTTCAAATGATAATGAAAATCTAACTGATTATTAGCACAGTTGATGTATACAACTGAATAAATAAGGCTGGAATAGTATTGTGTAGGTTATAAAACTGCAATATAATGATAATAGAAAAGATCATGGCAAGAGGAGGTTGAAAGTATCTGACTTTATATTACTTGTGTAACCAAGTGTCAACAATTATAAATTTGATTGAGAATGATGTAATTTAGTTTTCATTTGATGAAAGCCAATTATTATTAGAAACAGACAAAATGAATGCAACAAAGCAACATTTTCTTGAAATGAATATCTGAAGTTACTGGAAATTGTACTGTGGCAATTTTTTGCTGGAATTTGAACATTAAGAATTCTTGTATTTAAATACATACATGTATGTATACGTCATGTTAAGGATTGCATCATTTTCAAATAAATAAAGGGATGAAGCCCTCATGCGAAAGAATCAATTTCCAACTCCTTCATGAGAAGCAAGGATTAACATGGTATTTACCTTTCTTGTTGATATTGATCTATTAATAACTCTCTTGGTTCTTCAGAGAGTGTGCTGCATGTAAAACTCTCTTCGTTCTGTTCTTCAGAGAGTGTGCTGCATATAAAACTCTCTAGTGACTCCCATGGAGTGATTGCACTTTAGCTCTGCCTTTGCTTGCAGGTAATTTAAAACAAGGAGAAATTCTAGTCGAGGTTTTCACTCGCACCGCGCATTAAAGATGTATTGATGCGTGCCCAAGTACATGTATAGGGAATGTAAAGGAAGCTATAGCACTTCAAAGTAGCTTTACAGGGTGCCACAGAAACAAATATATAAATGACTTATTGATGTGATGACATAATTGTAAGATATTAATCATTCTTATTATTGATGAATAATGTGGTAGGAATTCATTGAATAGTTATTGGAATGGGGTTTGAGCCCTAGTTTAAGCATCAGCTGTTGTTCCATTTGATCAACTGCATGAGTCAAGAGAACAGGAATACCTTAGAATTTCTTTCATCGAAGTGTGCAAGTAGGATAAATGGTAGGATATTCTTGTACTGACTGACTTAGTTGAGAATGTGGCTGTATACATTTCATTTAATGGTTTTTGCCTATCCCTTACGAGTTAGAAGATGTGACCCACTTTTTTCATGTGACACCCTGTACCATTGCAATTTGTTATTCTCTGCCCACCAGCAATTTAAGGGAGCCGTGATGTTTCTCATAGTCTAGATCGTGAGCGCACTTTGTTTTTGATAAAAGCTTGGCTTGCCAACAGAAGGAGACTTCAATAAAGTGGAGAGATAAACAGGGCTATTATGGTTATAGTGTTCTTGTAAAGCTGATATGGATTGTCATGTCTAGCTTGTCCAGCTTTCTTGGAATAACTTGTATTACTCTATATTTTACTCTCGGTAGATTTTGAGAAAGTGTTTTCATATCTTCTGCTGATCAAAGAACAAGAATTCTAAAATGTGTATACGTATCATTTAGGCATCTTACTGTATTTTTATTTCACCCCCCCCCTCTCTCTCTCTCTCTCTCTCTCTTTCTCTCATACACAAACACACATACGTACCCACCATTCAAACTCACACACACACACACACACACACACATACATAAATCGTCAATGTAAACTGGAAATGTAAAACGCTCAAATAACTCAACATCCTTATCTGGTTAACTGTAGATGTTCTGTTAGAAGCCTTTCATAATTTATGATGTACATGTACTGTATTTGATTAGTTTGTTCATATGTATATATATCTATGCAATTCAAACAATATGATCTGCAACTTATTTTTTTTTATATGTATTGTTTTATCCAAGAATTTTAACTGAAGTCTTTTTCTTCTCCTTCTTTTTCATTTTGCAGATTCATTTGTAAATAGCCAAGAATGGACATTGAGCAGAACAGTTCCAGAACTGAAATTGGTAAGTTTAAACAAAATTGATATATTTTTTAATATACATGTTACTTCTTATGAAATTCTCCAAACTAAGAAATCACTAAGAAACATGCAATTACTCAAGAAAAAAGGCACCATTCAATACAAGGGCTTCAATACCTATGGTTAAAAATGCTGGATAAATTTTTTTCCCATCCCCATCCTAATCCCCCCCCCCCCCCCCCCCGGAAAAAAAGAAGAACAATCCTCTCAGATAGTATAAAAGGATTTTACTTTCTTGTAAGATGGAATTCACATTTGCTGCAATCTCTATGAATATTTTACAGCCGAAATTTCTTGCATAAAGTAATGTTACTAAATATATACCTGATCATACCTTTGATAAATCAACCCCCACAAGTTCATCTCTCTCATCTTGGCAATTTGTTGTCCTCCATCCTTCACTATCTTGGATTATGGATTTCTTCTGGCCTTGATCAGGGTTTTAATCTTATTAGCATTTAGCTTGATGCCCACCTCTTACGTCAATGCATCTAGCCAAGTAAAGCCTTTACAAATCTTTCCTCGATAAGCAAATATGAAATTGTAATGTAAGAAAGCGAGGTAGAAACGCTGACCTGATGGATATAGCTATATTTCTTGTGTCCCTTTTTTTTCTCTCTAAATCTGTAGATAGCTAATAAGTATTATTATTACTTTCAAGTCTTGAAGATATTGCCAAGAAGAGGCAGACAAATTTCTAAGAATTATGTTCACCATGAGAAAGCATTTTACACCATACACCATATTTATACAACACTTCATAATATAGCCAAGATAAGTATGATGATTGATGAGATGTTGCAATACTAAAAAATTATGAGAAATATACTGGTATGTCTTATTATGTGATAGTACTGCTAAGCCTCATTTACTAACTTTGGTGGAAATGTTGGAGAAAGTCTCTCAAAGTTGTGATATTTACTAGACAATTAAAATGTAATTTTGTACATCACAGTTACCGTATGTGTATAAGAAATACTGGTACCAGTATGCTAGTTGCATTAGTATATATATGGCTGCTTATTTTGTTAAGACCACGCTAGATGTTGATGGATATTTGAAAGTCACTGATGAGACATTCAGTAGTATAGTATGCACCACTATTATGATCATTGCTTGAAGCTGGTGAATAATAATAATAATATTCACAAGATCTAACCAAAATATTTTCTTTTCCTGTAAGCTCCTGGGGTAAAGTCTTGGATTCCTTTTATGTTCTTTTGATGTGTGTGTTTTGACAAGCGTCTAATGCTGGAGGCTATGGATACATGATGCATGGAGGGAGACTCATAAAAGCCATGGGTTCTATAGTAAAGGACTGTATTGATGCTATTACATGCTAATCTAGTATGAGTGGCGTTGGGTGTTATTAACAAGTCTGTAGGGTTGTTCTCATTGCTATACAGATGTAAGGAGCATGGAGTGCAATCAATTCAGTTTAAACAAAGAAAATTGATCATGTACAATGAAATTGGTACATCTGTCTTGTGTCCTAGATACATGTACATGTAGAAGACAGACATACTGGAGTGAGAATTAAACTTACTTGTAAAGTCCTGATTGTATCAGAGGGTCCTGGGCCGGTATTCAATTCAATACTTAGCATAAGTAAGAAATTTACTAAGTAAATGGCTAAGTTAAGTAATTTACTTATCTCGTATTCAAATCGCATTATAGACTTATACTTACGTAAGTCAAAATTTAAGTAAAATACTTACTGATAAGCATTGTGACGTCACACGGTCAATCAAAAGTAATGCGCAATTGATGCATTGCAATAAATGCGCGCTGATATAATTGTGCGCGCGATATAACACTGCGTAAGAAAACCATATGCCTGCCAATCAAGGCCACCAAATAATTGGCTTAAGTCTGGTATGCAGTTGGCTTAGATTAAAAGTAAAATACTTACACAAAAGTGTGAATTGAATACCAAAATTGGCTAAGTATTTTATGTAAGCCAAATACTAAGTAAAAAGCTTGAATTTTGTACTTAAGTATTGAATTGAATACGGGCCCTGACCTGTAATTGTACAGTAGTATGTGAACTGATCTTCAGTGACTCCTCTAATGTCAGGTATGAAATCCTGTTCAGAAGGACTTTATTCCTGCCTTTCTGACTCTAAATAGCAAAGGCAATGTTTGACACTTACAGGGAGGGGTCCAGTGCCCATGAATCCCCCCCCCCCCCACCAAAATAAGAACATTTAAGCTGGGTGGGGGCATCATGCATGCACACAGACCTCATTCCATGCAGATCCCCTGTACAATATGTTAGTGTGGAACCCAGGTCGAATGCATTTTGGTTGAATCTTGTATTGTTGAGTAATATATGATGATACAGTGTACCTTTTCTTGTTTGTGTACAGGGTGTCGTAGGGAGTTTAACAAGTGGGAAGTCAGCTCTTGTCCATCGCTACCTTACAGGATCATACATGCAGGAGGAATCACCAGAAGGTATCATCAAACTGTCTTCTATTCTTTAAGCTTTTGCTTGTTATGTTTTCTTTTCTTTTTATCTTTTTTATGATATGACAAGAGAAGGGTAGAATAAAAAAATCAGCTTTAGGAAACTTGAGTAATTGTATTGGAGTTATTATTCAGGATTTAGTACACTGAAGCATACGATTCACCATAATCCTATAAATAACTTGTACTTAAAGGTAAAGACCAGTTATGGTCATGCGATTGCATTGTGAAAGAAACGTTGTGGAATCGATCAGAAAAGGTTGATCATCTAGCATATAAGTATTGGTGTGTACTGCAAGGTTCTGGAATCATCAAAATGATAAGAAATTTGGCCCAGTCTTCATAAAGTTACAAGGAATGTACACAAAAAAATGTATATGGGACTACGCACACGTGCACAACACATGCGTTTTTATCTCTCACACACCAATAGATAAACTAATTTACCAAATATATCAATTAGTAGGCGGTTTCCCTGCAAATTTTTTATCATGTATTATTCAAAACATATTCTTTCACATGATTGGTAATAAGAGCTTCCATTTCATTTTTTGAAATTGGGGCGTTTCCAATACTGGTCTTTACCTTTAAGGTTAGATGTAAAAACTTTTCAAGTGAATGTTTTGGGGGTCATAATGCATTCACGTCAAAGTATTAAACATGAATCTACCGAAGCTATTGACGATATTGGGATATATTAAACCACCAAGACTTCAATACCTCTATACTATTCCCCCATTTCAGGAGGGAGATTCAAGAAGGAGATTGTCGTAGATGACAGGAGTTACCTGCTCCTGATCAGAGATGAAGGAGGTCCTCCAGAGCTTCAGTTCTGCTCCTGGGTGGATGCTGTCATCTTGGTCTTTAGCGTAGAAGATGAGATGAGCTTCCAGATGCTCTATAATTTCTATGCTAAGATAGCACACTACCGTAACACAGCTGACCTACCAATGATTCTAGTCGGTACTCAAGGTAAGGATTCTCAAGAATTTGTATTAATAATGTTAATAAACTAAAATGAAACACCATAGGTGTTGCAACCACAATCTTTTGTCATATATGACTATATTCCAGATCTGAACTATGGTGACCCGACATTTGGTCTTGCGACAACTGTTCCAGGCTTTATAATGCACAGGTATAGGGTTAGGGTTTTTTCTCACTCATTTTGTTGAATTCAGTCATAATTTGTACAATTTGTGACTCGTACAAGGTTCAAGCATACAAGAATAGAGCAGGCTACTAGGGTTTGATGTGTGTGACTCAGCCTCAAGGTGTCCTTGAAAGTGAAAATTAAAAGCTATGGGTTCCTCTGAACTCATTAGTGACTTGATGGAGGGCATGCGCAAAACAATTCCTTCCACTGGCCGGCCGAACCTTGGCTTTTCTTCTACAAAGACAATCTTATAGAGTGAATGGAAAGAATGGATGCGAACCTGCAAGGATTTTTATTGATTGGTTTACTACGAAGAGAAGGAAGGGGAGTGGTAATCATTTTCTTTCCACTTGAGAAGAGAAAGACTCTGAGAGCACACTTATTACAAGGTTTGGCTGTCTATATGCAGTCATTTGAGTGAAAGATGTGAATTTGTAATGTTATTTACTCCATAATCTTGCTTGTTTGTGGGGGTTTGCCAAAGGGCAGGGTGAGCAAAATTGTACTCATGAAATTAAATAAAACTTGGGAGTGTAAAGTTATATTTGTTTTTGTTTAATGATCATAAACCAAAAGATGATTTGCAGTTCAAGAAACTTCTGATAAATATAAAGCCCTTAATTCTAAACAGATGTTACTTTAGTCTTCTTTCTTTTGACCTCATATCCTTTTGTCTGTACTGTTCTCATCACAATCCCTCAGGGAAGCATAACTGTGTAATACCTTCTTTAACCTCTTCGGTCAATATCTGTCTGTTTTCGGCTTGTTGTGGGAGCTATCATTACTCAGCGATTTTAAGAGAATCAAAGGCAGGCAGATATAGCTGTCAATAACTGACAACTAGACCTCACATCAGTCATCATTAATGACAGGCACTGAGACAATAGAGTATAGGTCATATTCAGGGCTTAACACTGCATCTGAAGATTAAAAGCACTTTAGAATTCAGAAAGCACCCTACATATTAATGGGTATTGCAACAGGTATCTGTTGTTTTGACAATATTCTTTGAATTATTTGTATCCATGAGAGTTTAAGTTCATTTGCAGCCTTGGAAATGGAATATTGACCAAATTCTCTCACAGGACTTTATTTCTACAGACCTATATTACATGTAATCATTGTCAGTGAAATGTATTGTCTGCTTAGAGCCAAAAAGGCCTTAACTCACGTACTTTTACAGAGAGTTAAGGCCCTTCTGGCTCTCAACAGACAGTACATTCATTTTGTAATATGTATTCATTGATGAGAAACTTGAGAAGGGAGATACTTTGACAAGTGACAATAACCTGTTAAGTGTTTGATATGATAGACCAACAGTAATCATGTCAAAATCTCTATCACCATCATACTCATGTGCTACTTACTTGCTATACCTCAACAAACAACAGTCACCACAAACACCCATTGTCACCAAGCAGAAGGTAGCCTGTCCATCAGACATTGGGTTTCTTTGAAGTATCAGTTTCCAAATATGTCATAACATTGCAATTTGTATAAACATGAACTGTATCAGTCTCGTGGTGGGTGTTGACATAATACAATGAAGGATATCTTTGTATAGGAGGACCTGTAAGATAAGTTACTAATGTGTACACTTGTTATGCATTTCTTTTTAGCTTCTTCTTGAAAGGCTCACCGTTACTTGTTAACTCTCCTCGATATTGAGTTAGATTGTTGGTAATTGCTTGAAACAAGTAGAAAATAAAGTTTGTATCCTTAAAAAGAAATATATAACAGGGAATCCTTCCCAAACCTATTATTAGCAGTAAATCATAAGTTCCATAACTGATAGAAATCCTGCCTTATGGGAGTGACTTTACAAACCTAATTAACTGATGTTCTTGAATAAGGCTATAAAATATAACTATGGAAAATAGTTACTTGAGGTTTTCAAGCAGCATCATAATTAGTCACTTTCTAATAAGCCTTTTCTAAGAGTCATGTTTAGTCGGGAGTTCATAACCTAAAATAATTGCCGACGGAGCCAGGTGTTTGCTTGTGAGGCACCTACTTTGGATTTGTAATATGTTGAAGATTCATCTTAATATAAGAAGAAGGAGCACAATATCGGTCAGATTTAAGCAAGGTAAAAATATATTATTTATTGAATTATATTATTCTTTATGTAGTATATCTAATTGTAATCCTAACAGTGATGGAGGGATTTGTTGTTAAGCTTTTTACCTCTCTGATCCAGCTTTGAAACTGTGTGAAGCACTTTATGGAGGACAAAATTAAAAAGGAAAAAAATATCAATATACCAGACTTTCTTAAAAATGTTTATCCTGCGTACTGTATGAGGGACAGTCCAATTGAAAATTCTCTTTGCTAATATATGTATAGAGCCTGCAGCTGACCCTCAATGAGATGTCTTCTCAGATACTCTTCCACAGAGAGGGTTGTTTGACGGATATATTTTGTTTTGCAGGATCATGATACGTCTGTCTGTCCTATGATTTCCAAAGCAGACAGGAGAGGCACTTAAACTGAAGTAGACCTACAGCAAAACTAAAAAAACCTCTGCATTTAGAGATCCATGGGGATATCATGTGTCTAGATCCAGTAGGGCTTTAATTCTTTGTTAAAGTATATAAGTTAATGCCCTTCTGCTTCCAAACGGATGAAGATGGTGCTATTCAATATGGGTCCTAATTTGATTTAATGTTTCCACCAACTGTAAATGTCAGAGGTGAGGTCTTATTTGTTCAGACACTTTCTCCAATGGCACTGCATGGAGGATGCAGAATTGAGAAATATTTGTCCCACTTGTAGGACTAGGAGAGAAGATAAAAGGCCAAGGAATTTTTAATGTTTTTTTGTCCAAAGAAGATTTTCTGATGAGCTGGAGGCTCTTCCGTTCTGTCCTCAAAGGAGCTGTAAAGTGGAGGGATGGGTTGTAGATGTTTTGCATTTCTTATATTTTGGGGGATCATAAATCTCACTGTGGTTCGATTAAGAGAAACCTGTGATAAATCCATCACATCATTTATTTATGCGAATGTGGGTTGCTTTTCAAGCTGTTGTAAATAGCCTGAAGTTAAATGGATGTACGAAACTGAATATTATAAGAGATAATCATAAGAGATTTGAGCATGACTGATTAGCAGTATCCTGTGCCACAATATCACATACATTGTAGAATTCTATTATTCACAAAAAGGTGCTGTTTTGCACTGTACAAATATTAAGACGTTATTACTAACAAAAATACGCTTTATTCAGAAAGAAAAATTATTAAGTAAGAACTGCTAAGATGGAAGGCCTTTACAGAAGAAGATAATGTCATATCGATATTAACAGAATATAGGCCTCATTGTAGTAGTCTTGTTTTGTTTAGTTCTTCTTTCATTTTTTATCATACGTAATATGTCTGTTAGTTTTTTCTATCTCCTCCCTATAACCCGTTCGTCCCTCTCTGTCTGCCTCTTTATACCTGTCTCTCTGCCTCTTTATACCTGTCTCTCCTCTCTCTCTATTCAGTCAGTTTGCACTGATATTTCCAAACTGATTTGATTAAAGGATTCCCTACAGGTATGATTTACCTACATGTTGCCATTGTGCCATGCCCAACATCTACTGTCACAAACAATCTATTCAAGATCTACGTGTTCATGTATCCTACTTTGAGCTTTGAAATGTGCCAGATTTTATGACTTTTATGCATTCACGCTCTCTTGCCTGAGAGACTGGCAGAACATGATTCTAATGGCTGAAATTAATGAGAGTGAAATCTAATAACATTTCTAATTGCATCTCAATTGGGTGTGTCTTAGCCAGATCAAATCGAAATAAACGATTCTCAGAATACCAAATTAAAAAGATATTAAGGATATTTTATCTTACTGAGATAAAATCAATTTCAGAAAACCCCCCTAGGGCTTTGTTTCATGAAACCGTCTCAAGTACAAGTTTGCCTACATCCTTTTGAAACGTATTGATTCTAATGTTCACATTTCAGTGGTGTGTCTGCGAACTTGGACTTGAGACGATTTCCTGAAACACTGCCTGTGTATGCTCCTGTTCTTGTCATGCAGGCCCTATGATATACATGTGTGTTGCCTATTGATGTGGGTGAAATCTTCACCCAACAAATCGACAAATTGGCTTCTTATCAATGCTGCTGATGCTCGTTTACTGTCCCAGAAGATTCTATCCAGATAGCCTTTACAAATACAAGATATTTTATTACAGTCTTATTGGCTATCTTCTTGTAATACACTTGTAAGAGTGCACTGTTAGATTGTTCTCTCAAGGCTCAAGTCACAAAGGAATTGATGTGTGCAGAAATAAAACACTTTAATATATTGTAATAGAAGGATACTGGTTGTACTCTAGGAGCTTTTGTGAAAGCAGAAAGAAGGATCTTTAAATACAAAGACTTGCAGTGATGGAGAGGCCTTGGAATAACTTGTACTGAAGGATAGTATGTTGTTAATTATTTATTGTTCTTTTTAAAATATTGCATTTTTTCTTGTGAATTCATTTAAAACTTCTTGATAAGGTGAATCTTATGAATTAAGAATAGACTAAGGGTATGTTTATGCTCAACTTTTTCTGGCCAGAATCAGGCATCTGTTACGCGTTTAGTTCAAAACACGGTTGCGTCCTTTCTCATTTTTGTAGAATCACAGAAAAACGGCGACCACGATCGGCGATGCTGCAAAATCGGCGATTCTGGGAAGCATAAACGCACAATCATTTGTAAATGCGTTTAAATGGGGTCAACGCACTGACCTCTAGTGGGTCTACGTAGCATGCGCAGTGCAGGTTTGCGAATCCAGCTGCAAGGCCACCCAGCCAGATTTGCCTGGAGGAGCCAGGGAATTGAGCATAAACAGTACACCGTGGAACTGCGATTACGATGAGCGTTTACGTGGAGCGTTTCAGATCGCTCATTCTACCTTCAAAATCAAGCATAAACGCACCCTTAGTAACAGGGTAGGAATGTAACAACATAGTCCTAATTTAGGTGCTTAGTTTGTTGACCTTGCTTGGAATAAATGTTTACTTTTATCTGTCAACATATTACAAAAATGTTTAGTGAACATTTCTTTAAGGATACCTCGTTATATGTTTCATACACAGATAGAAAAATATAACATGTAAATCCATAGTCAGTTACTAGTTGCTGTCAATACATTAAAATACACTTTAAATGTATTTAATACTGTGATGTATCATTCATGATATAGAACAGAACTCAAAACAATGGGTAAACAAATAAATTAATGAGAATCTTTTTTCTAAAGCACTCCATCAAAGTGTTAGCTTACAATGTTTTGTGTAAGATGAGTGTGACATACAGCATCATTTCCCCCCATGGTAGCAAAGCAAGTACCATAATTGCTTTCATATTTTTAGAAAGTAGGTCAAACGTCCAAAGAAGAGTTTGAAGGTCAAAGTCACAGCATCTTATTCACGACCTCTGTTCCCACCCCATCAACAACAAAAAAGTAGAACTCTTGTACCTGTGGAGGGGTGAGCCCTGGATAAGGAACTTAAAGGGACGTCATCTATGTACATTATATTTTGACTGCATGGATATTTAGTCAATAACGACAACTTATGTTTTACAAATTCTTATATTCTTCTTATAGCTCTCCTTGATTTGTCAGGTTTCTGTTTGAATGACAATGATGAGCTTTTCATTGACATGTAGTATGCCAATGTAACATGAAGTCTTTTGCGATATATAAAATAATGAAGCCTAGCCCATTTCTTGCATTTATAAATACAATCGTAGGCATTTTTAAGAATATACATCTAGTTGTGAAGGATGCTTCATGTAAGCCTCGCTGTCATTTTTATTCAGGTTTTCATTCCAAATGAAAGACGTGTGTTTGTGTATGTACACCACCACACAGGGGCTGCTTTGTTCTTTCAAGACAGCTATTTGAGTGAATCTCTTATTTATGTAGACCATCAGCAACTTGATCCTAACAGTAACACACATGTAAAAATAGCTGGTTTTCAATGGGCTGTGACCGTATATGGAGATAGACATGATGCAGCCTTCTTACATTGCTATTTAGATAAATGATAGGTATAGAGAATGTCCAGAAGAATCCAACTACATGTTTTTATATTTGTTTCTTCTGCTGCAGTTTATTTGTAGACTATACACTTATTTCAACCGTAGGCTATCATTTGTATAAGCTTCTATCCGTTACTTTCAAGCTATAGTCAACTTAAATCATTTAGCCCTACATGTGAACTCAATTTATGCAAAATATCATTCTTGAGTAGGAAAGGACAATGAATCTACTCTTATGTCCTCTTTGCTTCCTTCTGTGTCCTTCATAGTAATTTTATGATAATTGCATAACTGCGCAAAATAGAGGGCCTACATGTCCTTTAAATATCCCATCCTCAGTTTGTCTTTATCAAGCTTGATTGTAGACAGTAAACCTCAGATATCCTCAAGCCAGAAAGACAGAGTATTGGAACATCATTCCTACAAGTCACTCACTGATATGATTAGGTGTCATTACTGGTAACAATTTACATTGTATGAACTCTAAATGGTACATTTAGAGGAATACACCCTACAGAGTACAGACTGTATCAAACAGGTTTCTGCACTGTGTTTCATGAGAGAATCATATTTGACATGAGTCGAACAAGGTGATCGAAATGCAAGTATCAGCGTGCTTGTAGCAGGTGTCATTTTAGGAATAGATGAGAGATATTCATTGGAGTCGGGGTGCTACAGCTGGAGACAACCCTTGGCTGGGATAGGAGCATTACAGCAATGTAATGAGCTTTTTGACGTCACCCTTGCTTTCTGTTTAGGCTACACTATGCCATGTGTACATAAATACAATATTTATCAAGATGAAGAAAATAGCATGATTGGACAACAATATGACATTATGGATAGGTGTGTTGTCAGGAGGGTGCTTTTAGTGTGAATAGTCAGGTTATTGGCAAATGAAATTATATTAAAAATTAATGCAAGTCTGCAAAAATATCACTAGGTAATTTATGACTACTTTTACCCTAAGTCAAGATATTCTACTTTGTAGTATCCCTATCAATACGTATAAATAACTTTTATATGTTTTATGTGATGTTGTGTCATGTTATTTGGAAGAAAGTTGCATAATATCAAGTCTGTGATATTTAAGTGGTTAAGATGCCAAGAGTTATTGCAAATGATAGTTATTACTTCAATTGAGGGATAAAGTCCATATTTATATGTTTTGCCAATGATATTCAGTATGACAGATATATTTCAATCCTTATTTATGTTTGCACAAATTCTTTTCTTTGATGGCTTATTTCATCACAGTGTTCCAATTTCTGTCTCCTTTTCTGTTTTTGTTTGTTGATTTCTCATTCTCCATGACTGACTGACTACCTTGGTGATAGGTGACTGTACTACCTCCTACATCTTCTCTAATCGTTCACTTATTGAAAGGAAAATGGACAATCCTCAAGTCCTTGACTGTAAATAGGCCGCCATGCATCCATGTATGCGTGTCATATTGGTGAACGGACGGACACGGCTCAGCCAAAAAGTTCACTACCAGACTGGGTAGGGGCAGACCAGACCAGACCAGACCAGGCCAAACTAATTGCTCTCTTGCTTTCATGATTACCATAACAGATGACACCCTTTATCACCTAGCCCTACAATATTTCTCATAAAACACTCTCTCTCCTGTCTTTTCATTTTGATTCTCGTCGCAGATGCGCTAACGCAGAACTCGCCGAGGCTGATCGACGACACGAAAGCCAAGAAGCTGGCGGCCGATCTCAAGCGCTGCCCGTACTTTGAAACATGTGCAATGTATGGACTCAACGTAGAAAGGGTCTTCCAAGATGGTATGTATTACATTCTTATGTCTTTTCCAGGTTGATTCAACTTCCATTTATGCTTTCATTTCACCACTTAGAAAGCGACAGATGTTCATTCACATTCAGGTACATGCATGAGAACAGGGACCATCCATTAATGTATAATACCAGTTCCATATGGTTTTCTTTAAAAATAAAGAAATAAAAAATTACTGTCAAAATAGATGTATATGCATGTAGGTATACATTTTGTACATTTTCAGTGCAGATAGTTTATTTGCATAGAGACATTGCTTTCTGTTATTGTTTTAATCTGTTTTCCTTTCTGTTCAACTACAATAATAGCGAACATTTGCCATCTACATTGTGAAAGAAATTTATTGTACATGGACAGGTAGTGAGAAATCAAAATGAGAGGGAGGGACACTCGATTCAAATCTGACATCCTACAAAGGATGCATGTTTAGATGCACACAGGCACCATGAAAGATGAAGAGAGAGAGATTGCAGAGTGTGTGTTGATGATATCTTTCCCAGACACAGATGTATTAGCATACATAGATGCATCTATGAATAGAGATGTCAGTAAGCGAACCCCAATCTTTCCCACACCAGTTAGCGTCCATTACCACTTGCCAATATAACCCTTTTTTCCACATGTCACTCCTACCATTCATCCCAGTGACTGCAAATGTAATTCAGGAGCACTCTAATATAGCCCATTCAGACAGACAAAAGGAAATTGTATACGAAACTCTTCAAGAAACATGTTTTTTTCTTCTTAGTACTTCGTACAATATGATGTTCTTACTAGAGCAGCACCCTTATTATTATCGAGGTTGTGTTAGAAAAATACTAAAACAGGCGTTTTGCTTTTTAAATACTAGATATACAATGAATTATGGTAAGCTGAATGCAGGGATAGAATGGTAGAGTTCTTCTTTGTGGTTTTAGTATGGGATTCACATTATACCATTAGGGAGTGGTAAGGATAGTAGAAGTGAACTCTGAAAATGAAAAGTGCTGAGGTTAAGGAAAATGGCTAGTGCATTGAATTTATTAAAAAAAGCAAGTTGAGAAGGACATGTCATGACCAAGAAGGAGTTGAATTTGTTGATTTTAAATCTACGAACCAGATGGCTTACCAGGACATCCATCATTTGAGGATGTTGGATGTATATTTAAATATTACTTTATGAATTTAGACAATGTAGTGTTTGCTTCTTTATATCCATATTTTAATTTAAACTAGTAATACTAGAATCATTTTCTCCTTTAAACAAAGAAGCTTCAAACATAGAATAGCTTTTAAACATTCCACAGTGGTGATGTACACATGTGGATACAGGTTTGAAACTCATTCTTTGTGTACTGAAACTGCTTTTAAAATTGTGATGCTTCAAGATTGGAGGCACATCTCTGTCTGTATTTTAAATATGATGCCGTCGTGAAACTGAAGACTGGATCAAATCAATGTTTAATATGATCAAGTCTCCCTCACAGTCACTTTGAGTAACCTGATAAAATAGTGTACATTTCTCCATGGACCTAATGGTTTCTCTCCCCCTAGTACAGCTCTTAAGTCTTCAATTTCATGGCAAGGACATTGTAGAGAATAGGAATAAGGGTAAAGATAATGGAGAAAGAGAGATAGAGAGAGGAGAGAGAGAGAGATGAAAGGGAACCGACTGATCATCCCACATTTCCTACTCATGGTATATCATACATTCATATGATTTTCATTAGATGGATAGGATAGTATTACACTTATTGTGCTACAGGCTGTAATAGTAGAGAAAGAGAAGACAATCTCTAGGGTTAGTATACAAATAAAATTCCATTGGTTCTAATGAAGTAATATCATATATGTACAGTATGCTCATATCGTATGGCAGTGATCCGAGAGTGTGTCTTGATGTAAAGATCTCTTAAGAGATGGAATGAGGTTGGATAATATGAGAAAAGAAAATCTAAATTTTTTATTTTAGTGTTGATGGGCCTGTTCTGCCCTTGAACACCAGTAGGCATTGTGGAGTTGCTGAATGTTAATCAGGTCTGTGCTATCTTTTTCTTTATTTCAGCTGCCCAGTTAATAGTGGAGAAGAAGCACTATCATCCGATGGCCTCCCTCTCCAACTCCAGCAGCTCCCTCCCCAGCACCCCCCACTCGGTGCGTAGCAACCCCTTCCCGGGTACAGCCCCCTTCCCTGGTCCCAACACCCTCTCTGCCCCGAGCGCCAACCACTCCAACAGTCAGCACCATCATCACCAGCAGCAGCAGCAAGCAGGAACCACTGGATCCATGGGCTCCAGGAAAGGGAGCAGAGACTCTATCAGGGAAGGATCACAAGGATCCAATCAAGGATCGGACAGAGGACCACTTCAGCCAAGCCCTAGCAGTACACCGAACTTCACAAGAAAGTCCAGGAGGAAATCAAATCTCTTCACAGTAAGTTGGAAGCAGTCATACCCATCTAATTCTCTGTCCGTGCCCTCTTTGGGGTCTGTCTCCATTAGTTTTCTCCCATGTAACAAAATATGACGTCAGATGAAGTACGAAACTACATTTACACTTCCTTTAAGATGAGTATAGAGCAATGTGAACAGATGATTTCCCAGGGATATTGTTTATAGTTATTGGTATGGATTATGATAGCTTGACCCCAATTCTTTCTATTCTTACCTCTCTATTAACCATCCATGAAGCTTTGATCGATCTGGTCATCTGTCTTTGAGGATTAATGCCCCCAAGCCCAAGCTTCTAATCCCGATGGAAAACAACTCTCAGTTTAATAACCACTGTATCCATCTCAGATGGACATCATCAAGTAGGCCAAGGGGGACCTGGCTTTTTTAATTTGGTATACCTGTTTATCTTATGGCAGTTACATGTAGCAAATTTTCTGGGTAGAATAGTTGACTAAAATGTTATTACAATGTACTAAGAAAACAAATCTAATTTCTTATAGATGCTCAGAAAAAAATGATGTGCTTGTAAGTAAAGCAAGAAGGGAACTGGCATGTACTTATCTTTGATTCTTCTGTGAGAGACAAAGCACTTGAGAAGTAATGTCACATTCAAAGACACAAGTGTACAGACTGCTTGGAACCAAGGACCTTCCAGTTCCAAGACCACTACCTAAAGCACTGACCTATACTATATCCCCTTCTGATGTAAAATTCTAAAGTGATTAAACTAATGAATCAATGAAGATTTTGAAAAATGATTCAATTCAGTTCAGTTTGTATGAGAAAGAGGGACATTGAAGAAAGTTGTCAAGAAAGTGGTTTGAAATGCAATGCTGTGCAAAGAGGACAGATGTTTTCCAATCTGTTCAATTCATCTTCTCCTTGCATGAGCTTGCAACATGATCTTCTGAAAGTACCTACATTCCTCCAAGATGTATCAAAATCTAGACAGAATGTGGAATTCTTGGCACCTTGTGAAATTATTTTTGTGAATTGGAAATGTCTCTTTTGATTATGAATTGTTGCTTGTCAGTCGTAGTAGCAAAAGATCAGAAATTTGTAGAAAATAGGTTTCACAAAGTGATGGAGAAATGTTACTGCCTTGGGATATATTGCTATATGTGCCTGCTTTTAGATATTGGCTTAACTATAGACTACAAGATATAGACAGGCTGTTTGCTTTTATCTTACTAAAAATAAGTTTCAGGATTACACTCCCACCTCCAATCATTCGAAAGGATTATTTTTAAGTTATTCTCTTTTTTGTTTCTCTCTCCATCTCTACCTCTTGTTGTGCAAGATTTATGTGTCGTTATGAAAGGTCTTTATGATCATATTTTGAATTGTCTTAATGGCATTCTTCTTAGCATTTCAGCACGATCACCATCTTTGACTTGCTCCTGTCATAAAATATCTTTTAAACCCTTCATTTTCAATAACCATTTGATTGTCTTTTGAGTGACTCTGTCTTACTTCTTTATGATACGCTCCAGATAAATGTGAAATGTAATTGTGCTAATATCATCTGTTTGGAGCCAGAAGGGTGGTATCTACATGCTAAAGGTTAACACCCTTCTTGTTCCAACAAACCATATCACGATCAGTTGTCCCATCTTATTTTACATGAAGATTCTGAAATCAACCTTCCTCTCCTGTGCCGCCTTGCTGCTTCTTTGACTTTTCATCTTTTGCATCTCTCTTCTCCAAAGGCCTCTTTTCACCTGCCCTACATAAATGAACAATTCCCATTGCTTACAATTCTGTATCATTCCTAGACTTAATGTTTGTAAACATGCATCCTTCACTTCTCTTGCACAACTTCTTGGCCATATCTTAAACAAATGGTCAGTTTGGGGGGATTTCTTGCTTTGGGGGACAGTGTACACTGGGGAATATGACATGTACATGTTCAATCATGGAAACAGTCCCATCAGCATGGTGTAGTGCATTTACATTTCCTTTACCTATATCTTCATTGTTTGCTCATCATGTTAGTCATCTCCAGTCAAGTGATATATTTACCATTACATGATAGTGAGTTTACTGATTCTTAGTCGACATTGAATCAGAGTTGAACTTTTCATTAGTTCAGCAAAATGATCCATCAGCAAATTTGAGAGCTGTGTAAATATTACTTCTATGTGATATGTTTTGACAAAGATAAATAATTTTCTTCTAATCATTGTCCATCTATAAACTCATTACAGAATTTAGAAGGCAAAGGATTTAGAAAGACATATGATTTAGAAGGCATAGGATTTATAAGACATAAGATTTAGAAGGCATAGGATTTAGAAGGCATAGGATTTAGAAGACATAGGATTTATAAGTTCTATGATTTATAAGAAATAGGATTTATAAGGCATATGATTTAGAAGGCAGAGGATTTAGAAGGCATATGATTTAGAAGACATAGGATTTAGAAGGCATAGGATTTAGAAGACATAGGATTTATAAGACGTAGGATTTAGAAGGCATATGATTTAGAAGACATAGAATTTATAAGGCATAGGATTTAGAAGGCATAGGATTTATAAGTCATAGGATTTATAAGACATTTGTAGCTCCTTGCTCTAATACTAATCTGATTGCTTGACCTTAACTTGCTCCTGTAATGTCAGTAATGAAGGGATGATTGAATTGTTCATCTATCATAGCTATCACAGCGGGTCTATAATATATTCAAGTTTTATATGATTAATTGGTATGGTACTCAATTTGCCAGTGGCTTGATTCATTTCAGGTACATTCTTTCATTTCCTTCTATATATCAATATAATTGAGGAGTGATATGCATGAACTGTAATCCTCTCAAGGCTTAGACGTATACCCTTTTTTTTTTTACGCAGAATTTTGTTCTGATGTCAATAGATGGCAAGACATCAGCCAGTTCATCTCCAAGTGTGTCTCCCGGTGTGTCTGTCTATGTAGCAGTGAGTGGCATGCAGGAATGGAATGAAAGGAAAACTCCCCCCTCTCCCCCACTCCCCCTCCCCCTCTTTTTGTTTCTGCTCTATGCATGATCTCCCGTCCCCCTGTACCAGATCTACATGTGATGGCAACTAGGCATTTTTGTATGTTTCTATTAATGACAGATTGGAAATCAATTTGCTTATCTCCCTCTCCACCTCGCTCGCTCTCCCCCCCCCCCCCTCCCTCTCCTCCCCCTCCTCCCCCTCCTCTCCCTCCCCCTCCTCCCCCTCCTCTCCCCTCCTCTTCCTCCCTCTCCTCCTAGAATGGTTCTTTTGTTCTTATGATAAGTAGAATTTCCATCAAAGGGTTGTTGCATGCAGCATGTATGGTCTATTGCATTGATCATTTTCAATTTATTTGTAGGATACACATTGCATCTGCCTTTTCCTGAGCATACTAGTCTTTAAATCAGATGAATAAGTACTCAAAAGATACAGAAGGAATGTTTGATATGGCTTTAAACAGATGCCACAGTATATAGTATTTTGTACTTTGAACTGAATGCAGTGTCAAATACAGCATCTGTTTATATCCAGGTAGGTCCTACTCACTTTCTAATAGGTACTGTATCATTTCATCAGCCTATTGATTGGAAGCAATGCCTTTCCACTTGCAGTTCTTTCTTTCCAGCCTCTGTATCTCACCATCTCTCCTAGTTCAATAGATTACAATACAATCATTGTATGTGAATGGTTGGGAGAAAAGAAAGAGTTCTGAAAGAGGTAAAACTGATGTGACAGATTGTGAAAAAGCTGAACTTTTGAACTTGATTCTGAATGTGGCCTCCTAGCCTAGCTGTTGAGCTCCCAGAAGTGGCTTGTTTGGTGATGTGGCATATAAGTACAATGCCTGGAAGGGGCAGGTATAGCCATCAAACTAATATATGTAATTCCCAATCCGAAGTGCTTATAGAATTTTCATGAATATCCCAGGAAACTTGGGATTTGATAAACTCTGTGGGTGTCAATTTTTATTGAATTAAAAAAAAATCTTTTAACAAGACAGTTAACTTTCTATTACAGAAGATTGTGATGGGGTCACCATGCACTAGCACTACTTTAGGAAACATTTGCATCTTATCATTTAGGACATCTGTGCATGGTGATATGAAGATGTACAGATGTAGATTAAGGAATTCAGTTGTCTTGATCTGTATGTTAAGGGGATGCATCTTGTTGAAATGTGGTGTACATGTATGTTAAAAGTTAGATGTAGCTAGGAGCTCTGCGAGTGAGTCAAGGGTTTTTAGCAAATACCAACCTGCCACCCAGAGGATGTTTGCCTCTAGAAGGCAGACAGACAAGGAAAAGTGGTTTAACAGAATTAAATAAGCTTTTGCGGTTTTCACTCTGAAGAACTTCATTGCTCCATTGCCTCACAGTGTCCATCAAATGCAGTTTCTGCTTGAAACTCTATAATACACTATTCTATCTACATGTTTAGAGCCAGAAGAACTTTATGTCTGTGTTAAAGTATATGGGTTAACACTGTTCTAGCTCGTGCACAGTGTATTTATAAGGTTCACATAGGTGTTAGGCTACATTGTATATCATGATTTATTCTGATGGACTAGAGTTGAATTTTCATGGAAATAATTTTAATTTAAGCAGCTCTTTCCATGCATACTTTATACTGTGATAGAATAACCTCTTCATTTATCCCCTTTTAAATGATTCCTTATGGTACACTACAGGGTTTTTCTTTGGTTTGGTTTTATAAAGAAATACACTTGCACTGAAAATTATGAAATCAACCCATTACAATGTAAAATATTATTTGATTGGAATTACTTGTTGATTGTTGACCTACTTCACTTGTAGAGTTGAACAGATCAATATATTTTTCATCATCTGTCAGCGTTATACAGCTTTATCTATTTTCAATTCTAAGTCACTGAGTCTTATTCATTATGCAGATAGGGAAGCAGCGACACACTTTCTAGATTTGAACAGGATCTAACAGTATGAGGACAAGCAACTAATCCCTTGCGTGAACTCGCGTTAGTGAAATTAGTCATCGCACAAATCATTACAAATGGCAAGAGATTGAGAAAATGAGCGATTAAACCAATACAAATGGCAAGAGATTGAGAAAATGAGCGATTAAATCATGGACTCGCAGGTTCTGCCTCATCTCACTAAATACAGATTTGAATACCGGTAATCATTGGTTTGTGGCTGATTGGCCTGGTTGCCCTATCAATTAACTGATAATTCAGAATGAGCCAGGAAGCAATCAGGGAGGGATTGTACTGTGATGAAAATCATCCTGAAAACAAAAGTTGGAAAGGATTTAATTTTACATTATATCAAATCTCATCTTTGTTTTGTCTTTACACAATTTATCCTCACTTTATTTTGTTTGTTTGATTACTAGTATATATAGTTGCTTCAGTTTCTCTCTGTACAAGTAAAAATGAATATAATGAGAGCAGATTGCAATAATTCTTTCAAAAAAATCAACTGGACAAGTCTTTTAATTTCTCGTAACAAAATTGTGTGAAATTATTAGGGCCCTTTTGAAACTAATGTTATATTCTATATAAAAATTTGATAAAATAGTGTGTAGCTAAAAAAAAACCTGTTCCTTTGTAAAAATTTTGAGTTCTTATTGTTCCATATTGTACACTGTTATCTGGAACATGTAAATGTACAAATATGAAACATGCGGATGTAACCTAGTCTGCAAGCTCATACTCTAATTTGACACTTTACCACAATTTCTAAAGCCATGAGCAGACCATAGAACTGTCAGTTTCAGGCTGTGTTAGCAGTACCCAATCTACATAGACAATGTAGTCTCATAGTACAGACACTAGTCCAAATAACAACTGACAAGGGTTTGTGTCTGCAAACTAGGTGTAGGTATAACCAGTGCGGAAAGTTAAAGCTTTTGTACATTATACACTTCTTAGAATGAGAAGAAAAATTATACTGGTACTTTCATTCCCAGCAGAAACCCAGATACATCTAGCCAACCCTATGGAAGACATGCAGGGAGGAAATCGATATGACCCATTTTATTTTCACTGTAGCAACATTTCAGGCAAAGGCCAAAACGACAGGTGTTTTAGGAGTAGGGAATAGATCTGCAAAACGTTAACAATGTGAAGAGATTCAACAAATTGTCCCTTTTTCCCATGTGATCTGAGACGATGGACCTGATAGCCAACCCAGATGGAATCGATAGTGTCAAAAGAGCAAACTGTGGGCCTGATATGGTTACTAGCTTACTGCATGTTTGGCCTATTATTTGATCTACTCTTGTGCATCATGGGAATTTTTGGTTTGATGAAGCCAAGCAGACTCTTCTCTTCCTCCTCAATGTTCATTTCCATTCTTTGTGTGTATGTAATGTGTGATGCTGCTAATCCCACTGAATATATATTATATTTTTACACTTTGCTTCATATTTCATTGTGTTTTTGTTCTGTTGGGGGTTGTTTTTTGTGTACATGTGTGTGTGCTTGCTTTACATTTATTGTGACACCCAGCCTGCCAGAGATGTAGTAGCTCATAATACAAATATAACAACTCCATTGAAGTCCTATCAGTGGGGAAAATGAAAAAAATAGATATAAATTCAACTGTCAGCAAACAAAAAAATGATACATTTTGTGTTTGTTTTTGCAGCCCAACAAAGGCAAACCTCAGAACAATGAGACTAAGAATGGTGGTGGTGGTGATAGCAGCTCTCTACCCAACCATCATCAGAGGGGAATTGGAAGCGGCAGGAGTATTCCAGTCAAGCAGGTAAAATACATTTGTAGTTAAGTTTATTTCATCAATATGACAGGAATACATCCTAACGGAGTGAGAACGATGTTAAGTGCATGTATTAAATACAGTCACCATTGAGAATGATATACATGTAGTGCAGTCACCAATTTTTTCAGTCTTCATTTTGAAACCATGCTGTTATTTGAGAACTACACCTTATATTTTTCTTTCTGAAATTTGAAAATTAGAGATTAAACTAAAATTGTTGTGGATGTTATCATCTTCATCAATCTCATTTTTTAATTGTTTTAAAGGCTCTGTCAAAAATGTTTTTTCATGTATTATACTTGTACCCACCTTGTATATTTAAGTAAGTTTTACCATTGACTTTAGGTGTAGGAAGAAATGCTTGTAAGAAATGTAGAAATGCAGCTCTATTTGGTGATGTTACCCGTCCTGTCAATGACCTTTCCGGCTATTAATTATTCAGACACTTTTGACGTTCTTTGATATATTTCATGCGGCATTTAGTCTGCCTTGGTGTGTGAGGTTTGTCAGAGGGGACCCTAATAATTACAAGCTCTGCTTTTACCAGGGTCTCCTCGTCTTTCTTTTAGTTAGCTATGTTTTTTATCATTATCATAATTTGTTATTTTGCTTTGTAAATGTGTTATGATCCAATGTTATGCTCTGTATGTCATTTGAAAGAAAGACGAATAAAATCTTATCTTATCTTATCTTATCTTACCCTCTGTAGTTTGAATTCCAAGCCAAGAATTGATCAGAGACCAATTGGGAAAATTAATGGAGCTGAACAGAACTATTCTAGTATTGTGGAATATTGCATTTATCCTACATGTTGTTTGTTGTTGCTAAATTGGCCATATCATCACTGAATGTAGAAATGTGTTTGATTTCAATTTCAAAGATAAGCTTCAGCCAGTAATGAAATTATCGGTCTGATCCTGATATTAGACAGAATTTAAAATTTATCATTCAGGTTTTTAATAGTTTTAATCTCTCCAAGCTTCAAATAAGTGATTAATCAAATGAAAATATAGAAAACACAAGAAATGCTTGAAATCCCTTTTGTTTTTGCCATCATGGTTCCTGTTTTTGGTTGCACAAGGTTGGCGCTCTGGGAATGCAAAAGAGGGTCATTTAAACAGTAGCTGATGCAGACATGATGTACCGTAGCTTTATTATTTACCTTCCAGGCAGTGTGCATGGTATGGTGTCCACCAGTAAGCAAATACTGACCTGTCCACTCAGTTTTATTGGGTCAAGTGTGTTTGTGAGAGAATCATAAAACAGTCTGTATTTATAGATCAAGGAGGTGTTGACCAAGGTATAACCACCATGTAGTAGCACAACCAAATATATCTCAGGATGCTATCCTCAAGTTTTCTTAGTTTAATATTTTATACACAAACCATATACCGGTACTTGTAATGTAAATAGAATCATTATATTACTATTGAAATGAGCGTACAGACAAGATAACAACATCTAATAAAGAAACTAGTTTTGAAGAGGTGAATTAACATGACAGCTGGTCAGTCATCAGTACGTGCTCACGATAAGCTCCGCCTATGTAAATGATTTGTATACAATATAACGTTGAGGCTAATTTTGAAGAGCTCAAGAGCAATTTTAGAGCAGGGGTCTTCAATAAAAAGCATTAAATCTCTAAAAAAAAAAATCTTCTAAAGAATAGTGCCAAAAAATGGGCCCCCACTGTCTTTTAGCTTCCAAAGCACAATGTAAACCTAGAAAAGAGTTCATTTGAATCAAACAAGAAGTGAACAGAAGCCAATTTTTTTTTATTTTTTTTATTTACTGTTGTCACTTGTCAAAGCAATACAAATGTTGTGCTTTATGTGAAGCCATGGAGAGGGGCTTTATTATGCCAGGTTAACGGTGAGTGCTGTGTATGAAAATATGAGTGAAAGATAATATAACTACCATTTGTTACATAAAACTATAAGACACTTATGAAAGCCAAGAGACGCTATGATTGAATTAAGGTGTCATTCATATCATCATGTAGCATTCACCTGGCAGTGTTTAGGCAGGTTTAAAACAGGTGGGAATTGAAAGGAGATTTAACATGATGTAAATTTGATGTGAATGATCTCAACAAAGTGCAACACTCTTTCATTTTAGTACAGTCAGCGTCTTAGCAGATGAGGATATAGACATTTTCATGGACTTTATCCATTCAAAAGTACAGAAGAACTGTGTGGTGTTTGTTTAATTTTTTTTTTGAAGGATTTTATTGGCCATAAATGATACATAATCCTTTCCCATAAGACACATGAGAACATTAAAAACATCATTGGAGAAGTATAAGAATACAAACTTGAAAGTCACATTTAGCTCTGTGATAAATATGATACCACACTGCATGAACAGGGAAGTCACTGGGAGATTATCTCTTCTTCATGTGATTATGAAGATATTGAGAGTTTACAGTCCTTGAGGCTTGTAATGCTTTCACTTGCAACAATGCCTGTGTTGAAAGTTTGCCTTTTCATTTCCATTTAAGTATTGGATTATGCTTAATAAAGACCTGTGTTTTGTTCAATGATGAACCGATATACATGTACATGTAAGTACAAGTTTGTTGGCATCCCATCAAGATGTGTTAATTTTGATAGCCGCATTTAAATGGATGTCAGTGAGCTTGTACGGTTTTGTGGAACACTGCCATACATGTATGTGCTGTTAACAGTATGCATTTCTAAATTGATTTCTCCTCTTATTTTTGATTGATTTCTGCAGGGTTATCTGTACAAGAGGAGTAGCAAAGCATTAAACAAGGAGTGGAAGAAAAAGTATGTTACCCTTTGTGATGATGGCAGATTAACATACCACCCAAGCTTACATGTGAGTAATTGTTCTAATCTTTTAGTTGAAATCACAATTCATGATGTAAAAGGATGGAAGCTATAACAAGGGAGTCTCCTTCATGATAAGACAGTGTTGCATTTAATATCTTACCTCTTCTTGTTAAGAAAGGTTCTTGATTTTAAAAACAGTACCGTAAGATTGCAAAGAAATTAGATATTTATTGAATGTTATTTATGATGCAGGTGGATTGCGTTATTCAATTTTTTATCTTGACTTACTTTAGCAACGTCTTGCTCAATAATCCATTAGTAATGAAGGATATTTACATATAACGCTGTTAAACATTCCTATTTTATGCTGACTTATTTCTGCCTCAATGTCATTGTTAAAGTAGAAATAAAAATCACATTTTGAAACTCCAATTATAATATCTCACAACCCACACATTTGTCAATATGTAGGACTACATGGACGATGTGCATGGTAAGGAGATCCGTCTACTCAACACAACAGTGAAAGTACCTGGAAGAAGACCTCCGTTAGCTAGAGCAAACACTCAAGTAGGATCAAATACATCATCGTCAAACTCAGGGACCAATGGCATTGCTAACAACATGAAAGCCATGACAATATCAGGCCATGCTGGTAAGTTGATCTATCAATCTTTCTCATCTTACAAGCTTGATCATCTATCCCTCATTCTCTCTGGCATCATCAGTAGCCCTCTTACCCTCTTCAATAAGGGTGTATTGAATTTCTGAAATAAAAGGTGTTCATTTTCTCATTGTGTCTTAGATGTACATGTATGAGTGTAGAGGTATTTCCTGTACCCCCCCCCCCCTCCCTGTTTTTCACCCTTTTTGACAGCGGTTCCACTTCCTCTTATTCATATTTTCATTGCTCTGTCGATATCTTCTTTCTTTGATTATAGCTGAATCCCACCATCTCTTGTATTGCATTTCTGTAGTAGCTTTTATTGAGATATCATGACAGTTTCATATGCATAGCAGAAAGGAGAGGAGTTTCTCGTACTCCTACAGATATGTAACATGGTAAACCGCCGCCCAAAAAAAGACTGCCTCTGTTTTTTTAAACGTGTAAATGAATACCTACTGGCTGCAGGCAGCAAAGGTCCGGTGCTTATTAAGTGAGCTCTGTTTATAAAGATACAGAGATGTGAATTAAGCTATGACCATTTACGTCATCATGTTTCTTTTTTTAATGCCGCTTTTTTTTGCCACGTCATATCTGAACGAGGCTTTAGATATTTCCAATATTAGCACTCATCTATGAGGCAGATAGAGGCATGGGAAATCATATTTCAAATTGCCAAAGGGACTGCAATCATAGGAAGTAGGTGATAACTTACGCTTATATTTAGTTGAACAATGAACAATAGTCGAGCACCATTTTGGTAAGAGGAGTGCAACAAGTCCATAGACTGTGCACAGTCAGTCACTGCATGCAACACATTCGTGAAGCTTAACACATTCATGTAGCCTAAATGGCCAACCATATGCTGCATGTTTTAATCAGAGAACATCCGATAGTGGAGGATGCCCAAGGGTAGAAAGCCTGTCTGCAGATATGCAGATATAGTCTGGGAGAGGGGGATGGGGGAGACCGCCGGTGTTTGCTGTCTTATATCCATCATGCATCTGTTTAAAATGATGAGAGTACAAGTTTGATTGAGTGGAAATATACTGTATTTCTATTGGGATGGGGGGGGGGGGGGTGATATTGACTATTTGACTGATGCTCATTAATGAGGAATAGCAATAAAACAAAAATAGGGGGGGGGGGGGGGTCGTATTCCCTTAATCTTCTTAACGTCACTGGCTGTCAGACCTGATGTTTACTGCTTCATGCAACATTGATTATCTTAGAAGGTTGAAGATGAGTCAGTGTCAGAGGAATTGAGCTTTGCTCCTTCATAGAGATAAGGCAAAACCTTTACATTTATGAGAAACATGATCTTCATCTCTCTCTCTCTCTCTCTCTCTCTCTCTCTTTCTCCCTATTTATCTCTCTCACCCCTCTCTCTCTCTCTTTTCTTTCTCTCTCTCTCTCTCTCTTCCTTCTTTCTCTCTCTCCCGTTCTCTCTTTCTCTCTCTCGCCATCCATTTCTCTGTACCCTTTTCTCTCTCTTTCTGTCTCTCCTCTCCTGTTTATCATTTCTGAAGGTAATGGCCTGTCATTACATTACATGCAGCGAGGCCAATTTGAAAGGCTTCTTAAAGGTTGGAAGGGGGAGGGGCAGGGGGCGGGGGTTGGAGATGTTTTTATCATGATGAAGATAACCTTTCCTAATGTATGAATAAGAAAGGTCATATTAAGACAATTGGCACTCATGATGCACAGTATATCTACATTGTACTTGCACATTTGGATTTTAAATGAAGGTGAGATTCAACACTGATTAATATACATGATATCTTTTACTATTTATATTTTTTAAAATTTTTGATAGTAGTTTAAGAGGCATCTCCAAGCTCAACTTTGCAACAAATCTCACAACCTGTGCAATTACAAGTAGATATTACTTTTCCCCTTATACAGGACCTGGCACTTATTCCAACCATGGACCTACTTCGTAGTAGGTCCATGTTCCAACCAAGCAGCTCTATCAAGAGATATGAGTATTGAGTAACCCTATGTTATTACAGAGAGAAGTCCAAGATGCTAAGACTAAGATCACTAACAGATGTTTGTTTTGTTTTGTTTGTTTGTTTTACAGGACCTGGCATTCATTCCAACCAAGCAGCTCTATCCAGAGATACAAGTAATCCTATGTTATCGCAGAGAGAAGTCAATGAGGCCAAGGCTAAGTCTACATCACTGCCCAGAGATACCTGTTTCTCAGATGCTGTCGTCATCTCAAATTCATCTGTCATGCCAAGTAAGCCAGGACTCTTCCTAACATTTTTCCAGGATTTGTGAACAACTTTGATTTACCACATTAAATCAATGTATCTACCTATTATTTGCTAGTTTATCTAAATTACGCCACCATCGAGAACTTAAAGCGTTCTGAATTTTTCTGATTTATTCAGTAGGGAGAGATTTGTGACCATAGATACTGAAACTCTTTTGACAACTCCATCCAAACTGTCCTGAATGCAAACATGAATGCAAAATGTTCAGTGTTTAACATGCAAGTTTGGAAAGAAAGATAGGACCTTATTTTGAATTGTTCCGTCCTTGTACATGTTTACGGGTAGACCATTTCCAGGTCTTTTGGACAAGATAAGAGCCTTATCATGTCTGATTTCAAAATTTGATTATCATCTTAATTGAAAATAAAGGAGAATACAGGTTTTTTTTCTTCATGTAACTTTTAAAATGTAATAAACATGGATATTCAACTAACACAATGTTTTGTCAGATACGAATTCTAAAAACCTTTCTCAAATTTTGAGATTATTTTAGAAGATGATGTCAAAGACTTGGTATGTCACTCATTGCAAAATCCTGAATTTCTTAAGTTGAGTTACAGAGTTATTTTCAATCCCATTCTTGACTGGGAATGAATTACTTCTGATAATTACGGGACTTCAAATCTTTTACATTTGTTGTGTATTTCACTTTTGTTTCAGGCATGTCAAATGGGGTAGATGCTCCTCTCTCCTTCCCTCAGATGGGTATGACGAGTAAAGATGGGCATGGGTCCAAGAAGAAACATAGAAGATTGAGAAGTTCAGGAGGAAATAAGAGCTTAGATCATCATCATTTAGAAGGTAAGATATAGTTAGTCAAAGTGGCAAAGATACTTCTCTATGCCAAACATCACAAACACACAAACCTTTACAAGTCTTAATGCAAATTGAATTCCATTAATACATTATTTATTAATAGTATGAAGAATAAGAAGAATACAAATTAGTATGAATACTGATTGAGATTTAGATGATACTTGGGTCCTTTTCTATCCACGTATGAACACCAAATTGAGTGACTATGTACTTTCTGTATTTTGGAAAGTATGAAACTCTTGCTGTTCTGGTACTACATACAAACAGATTTGGTAAATGTGTAGAGCAGAAATCAAGCATTTATAAATGTTTGGGTTTTTTAATTTCAGATAACAGAGGAGAATGCAAAAGTGTTTCTTACATGTTTTGGGGGGATTGGGTTTTTAATGCTAGAATGTATTAGGTTTTACATTTAATTTTTTGTGTCAATTGTTGCAAAATTGTTTAACCTCTAAAATTAATGAGAACACGATGATTCTTTTCCACTCAAACTAAGATCTGATTTTTGTTTGTTTTTTGTGTGGTTGCATTTCAGCAGAGAGTGAAGACTGTGAGTTTGTGATTGTATCATTAGACAACAGGCAGTGGAACTTTGAGGCAACAAATTCAGAGGTAAGCTTTTATATTACTTTCAGGGTACTGTGAAAACATGAGAAAAGGCAGTTTATATAATATCTCTACTGACAATGTTTGCTCTTAAAAATTGCTTAAACTTGTCTCAGGTTTATGTGATTGAGCAACGACCAATGATGAAACAGACAGTGTATTGCTGTATTGCTCGATCAAAAAATTGGTAAACTAATAAAGAATTTTCAAATATATTCATTTTAAACAGGGAAATATGATGTGTCCTTGGTCAGCAGAAAATAAGGATTCATGAATTCGATACAGTATTTAAAACAAATTAAATCAACTAGAGTCCAGTATTGCACATGTGAAGATACACATGTCAAGATTGGTAAATCAGAATATAATTTCAAAATGTGGTGCTATTGATGACACTTTTAGTGTAAAAGTTCCTGTTCCTATGTCAAGGAAGCTGGTTATAAACTTAGCATGAGGATCATTGGATACTTGACTGTTTTTCTTTCAAATCACATGCTCAAACAAAATGTAAATAACATCACAAAGTCAGATGCAGAAAGTAACCCATTTTTGTGCCATATGATATATTTCTTTGACTAGGAGAGAGACGGATGGGTGGTAGCTGTGGAGCAGAGGATATTAGCTTGTCTTCAGACCAACGAAAGTGCAAAGGGCAAATGTCAACTCTCCAATCTTGAACGAAGCGCCATCGTAGACACCATTAGGAAAGTCAGGGGCAATGGGTCGTGCGTCGACTGTGAGGCACAGAGTAAGTATCGTAGACACCATTAGGAAAGTCAGGGGCAATGGGTCGTGTGTCGACTGTGAGGCACAGAGTAAGTATCGTAGACACCATTAGGAAAGTCAGGGGCAATGGGTCGTGTGTCGACTGTGAGGCACAGAGTAAGTATCGTAGACACCATTAGGAAAGTCGGGGGCAATGGGTCTTGTGTCGACTGTGAGGCACAGAGTAAGTATCGTAGACACCATTAGGAAAGTCAGGGGCAATGGGTCGTGCGTCGACTGTGAGGCACAGAGTAAGTATCGTAGACACCATTAGGAAAGTCAGAGGCAATGGGTCGTGTGTCGACTGTGAGGCACAGAGTAAGTATCGTAGACACCATTAGGAAAGTCAGGGGCAATGGGTCGTGTGTCGACTGTGAGGCACAGAGTAAGTATCGTAGACACCATTAGGAAGGTCAGAGGCAATGGGTCTTGTGTCGACTGTGAGGCACAGAGTAAGTATCGTAGACACCATTAGGAAAGTCAGAGGCAATGGGTCTTGTGTCGACTGTGAGGCACAGAGTAAGTATCGTAGACACCATTAGGAAAGTCAGGGGCAATGGGTCGTGTGTCGACTGTGAGGCACAGAGTAAGTTTACCGAACCAGACAAAGAGGAAATAATATAGTAGTAAGCCTAAAATAGTCCCTTCGGACCAAGATTTGATTCTTCCCTCTCTACAGATTCATTCAATCAATGTGTTTTCACTATTTATTCAGTTGGTGATATTCATAATTTACTATTCAAACATACACAGGTAGTGTGCTTCAAGTGTTAGCAGACTTTCTCATTTAAAGTAACATGTTCAAGAAGATACTGTTTCTTTGTAAGAGTAAAAGGGGCTAGCCACATTAATTTATTCCTCAGGTATTTATGAAAACAATACTTCATTTTCATTCAATCTACTTGAAATAAAAAGAGATGGGTACAAGGTAACTTACTTGTAGTATGCTCCACAAGGTATTTTTATCAGACAAGTCAAAATTAATCATATCATATTGGCAGGAAACTCCTATATAAGTTCTTTTTGTTCTAAAGGATAGCTCTGTTTATTTGAAATATTCATGTTTTTATTTGAAATATTCATGTTTTGATTGCACATCTTGAGTAAAGTTCAATGGAAGGTTCTTTGATGTTCTATCATATTTCTTTTCAGATCCTGACTGGTCAAGCTTAAATCTTGGTAGCTTAATGTGCATCGAATGTTCGGGTATTCACAGAAATCTGGGGTCACATATCTCCAGAGTTCGGTCGTTAACGTTAGACGAATGGCCGTAAGTACCTCATTCATATGATCATGTAAAATTCATTTATTTTAAACTAGTTCATTCAAGCTCTATGATAATTATAAAATGTCTTTATTTCTATAATAAGAATGGAAATATTTTATGATTACAGATTTTACAGATGATTACAGAATTACAGTTCTGAAATTAGTATATGTAGATTTATCAGTGAAAAGATTCAGATATGTTATGTATGTGCTGAAGATAGCATAATTGTGTAATGCAATGTGGGAATAGAAATGTTTTACAACTTGTGTTTAATTATCTTTCATTCTCTCAGAAAGAAAGAGAAATGTCTATTAATCAAAAAGAAGATTGTTAGTTTGAATTTGCGTAGAATAAATTTAAATGGAATGTTATTAAGCAAACGCTTTCCTCTTCTCTTCTTTTATCGACCACCAGACCCGAGTTAGCACAAGTGATGATGCTCTCTGGAAACGCTCTGACAAACAGCGTTTTTGAAGTGTCGTTACACAATCACGTCAAACCTACAATCACGTCAGGCCGAGAAGAGAAAGAGAATTGGATAAGAGCCAAGTACGAGAGGAAAGAATTCATCGCACCCTACCCTTACCCCGAGAGGAACCTCGGCCAGCAGCTGATGGAAGCTGTAATCAGGGAAGACATAAGGGCTGTCATGCTCCTATTAGTTCATGCACAGGAGGATGAGGTGAACTATCGCTATGGTGATGGAGACGGGAGGTCTGCTCTCCATCTTAGCTGTGCTATGGGAAACGTTGTCATCACGCAACTTCTCATCTGGGTAAGTCATCTTTTCGGATTCAAATTTCTTCCATTTCTTTCTTTGAAATTACAAATAATGGGCCTGATAAAAACCTGATTTAAATCGGTTTCCCGATTTTTCCTGATTTTTTTTTTTATTTTTTTATTTTTTTATACCAGATTTTTTTTCTTCTTCCCTCTTATATTCTGATTTTACCGATTTCCCTGTTATTTTCTCTAATCTTCCCTATTTTGCCCTATTTTTTCCCCTATTTTTTCCCCAATTTTCTTACTCGAAAGGGGGGAATGTTGTTAGATGCCATTTTTTCCCAGCGAATCCTCTTCTCTTTTTTTTTTTACTCAAGGGGGGCGTGGTTGAGGGAAAAACAAAAAACCTATTTTTTTTTTAGTGCTCACTATCACCCCTGAACTAAATAAACTTAATGTTAGGTGCAGTCTATGAAAAGGAAAGTACTTCCTGCCTTGCACTGCATAGAACACTTACTTGGCTCATAACCTTGGCTCATATTAACCTTGGACAGTTTACTTACAAGACCAATGTATGATACAAAAAAGATTTTATGTGAAAGATATGGAGAATGTAACACTTGGTCATTACATTTGAAGAAATTGTATTTGTATAGTGAAATCACTCAATGAAGACAAGGAATTAAAATTATGATTTATGTGAAAACTCAATAATGGCATCATGTCAGGAAATACTTTGTTTACAGGCAGTTGATTTCTTTTTAAAACCAAAAAACACCAAAAGAGAAAAGGCCTTGGGGCATATTAGCCTGTAAATATTCTGCTTTTGAATTGCTGTCATTTTTCTACTCAAAAGATGAAACCTTCCAAGTATCCTACCACTTTTATGTTTGTTAACTATGTTTGGTAACTTGATTATATTGTTCAATACATTACCGGTATTCAATGGACCTTGTGGCAGATTAGCCCTGTGCTAAACAAGTTATCCAATAAAGTCTTCTACTACAATGGAATTTATTTTCATATTGTCTATGATTATGTTGTAAAGTAAATATGAAAACAAAGAAAGTAAAACTGTCCCCACAATGTAATTACTGATATCCTTCCTTTGCAGTACAAACTGAATGTGAACATCACTGATGCTGATGGGAGGACAGCACTAGGGTATGCTAGGAGTGTAGGAGCTGATGACTGTGCTAAGGTGCTCATCATGAATGGTTGCCAAGACAATGAAGATTTGAACTCTAACATGAACAATAGCACGTTACTGAGAGTGCCCCCGGGCCCCGGGAGGGGGCATCATCTTCCAGGCGATAAAATGTCTAGTGTAATATAGGATAAGGGAACATCTGGAATTGAGAACTTGTGATGTGTTTGGTCGTAAGATGGAGAGAATGAAAGACACAGGATGAAAGAGGGAGAATGAGAGGAAGGGAGAGAGGTAAGTGAGGAAAAGAGAGAGAGAGAGAGTTGGGGATGAAAGAGGAAGATAGAGAGAGAACAAGAACCAGAGAGAGAGAGAGAGAGTGAGAGGGAGAGAGAGAAAGAAGAGATAACAATACGATTCATTGATAATTATGAATATATAAATACATGTGGGACATGACTATAAGTGCTGAGACCCTTATCTTTGCAGCGTATATTACTGCAGTACATGGATGTGTCATTCAAATCAGGCTTCAAGCCATATTATATCAGTTGATGGATAAATGGAAACAATAATGGAAAGGATAGTGGTAAGAACAGACCAGCAATCACCACTGTCATATGTTAGCAGTGTGTAAGATGGCTTGTGGCTAGTTAGTCTGTTCTTTCCATATCTCAGAAAATTGTGCTTGAATTCCATTTTGGAAAAAGAGGTATATTCTGCTGTAGCAGGTATTGTTGCCTGATCCTGTATTAGAAATTACATGTATTTCCCTTTTTGCAGTATGTTGATCAATGCATTGAAATATTGTTGCTACCCAGATTTTATCAGTTGTAGTGCTTTGTCATATTTCACTGAGAATCTATATCCGTGTAGGTCATTGTTGTTCTCGTGGAGTTTCATTGCATTTAGGCTCAAAATGGTCTTACACATATTACTACAGAGATGACATGATATAATATGTGTTAGAACTATCACGTTTCCACATCTTATTACATGTATTCTACACTAGTTGATGAGGTGTAGAATATCACACTGCAGAAATAATGTGAGATGTTTAGTTAGAATAAAGCCAAAGCCTGTTTACTGAGTGTGATCAGCTTTGAGAGGTTCGTCTTTGCTTTAGAGAATCTCCTCTCTTCATCAAGAAAACAAAATTGGGAATTTAAAAATGCTTTAAACAGTATTCATTTGATAAATCAAATTGTGTTATTTATGATAGGATGAAGGATAATCCAAACTTGTTCTCTGTTGGAATCAAACAAATCCCTTTGTCAGATCTATAGGCTACATGCATTTGATGCAACTCCTAGGACATACATACCTTGCCAGGGATGATTCCATGCAAAGACACTAAAGAGTTTGATGGTGTTCCTTCTAATAATTGTGCAATGATTTTTAGTATTTTCCTACTTGGTGTATAGAATCTTCTCTGTAAATTTATCTTAGTTAGTCCTTATTTTAGACCCACTAGTCAATTGTATAGCTTTATGGACTATTCTGATCATTAACATGTATACATACTTTATAAAATATTTAAAGTTCTTTAGATATGATACAGTCATACACTTTGTCCATAATACATGTAGATATATCATACAAAAACATCATTAAAAAAACAGAAGCATTTTACATATCCATTTAACTGCTTTTTAGAATTTCTTACTATTCATAAATATGTGGTATTAATGATAACAAACTTCTTTTTTTAAACATATGTGCAAATCAGGTTGGAAGATTTTCCCTCAGTAAAAGTATGATTCTATCAATATGGGAGTTTAATAATTCGGAGTATTGTAAATCTGACACAAAATATCTGCAAGAATAAAATTTATTTTCCTTCTCTTCTATGTTTTTGTCAGTTTGAGGCTCGAGAGAAAGCTTGGAATATATTATTAATTTGGTTAAATAATGCTGATGGTGCTTCATTTTCATACCAATTGTTTGTTCATGTTTTAGGTTAGGATTTATCCCGCACTTGGCTGTTTAACTTTAGTTGTGATAAAGATTTATCCTGAACTATAGTTCTAATTATGAACACCTTTTCCCCTTGTCCAAAATAATCATGTGAACATGTGTTCCATTCCCCCAAAGAAGGATGCGACTTGATTGAGGATGAAGGGAAAAATCATATGAATTTAAACATGAAACACATTATCTTTGAAAACCAAGACTGTGGGGAAATTTGCCGTAACGAATGTACCTTACTTGCTCCTTCACTTTTCAATATAATATCAGTAAGATTAACAATGGTCTATATGTTCAATACCTGTTTGGCAAATAACATAACTGGACAACAATGACCACCCTAAACCCCAGAATACCCAAAAGACTATATATTATTTTGCAATATGAGGCTGGGAAGTTTTCTATTTTTCTTGCTGACATTTTTTTCCTTACAATTAAATCATGTAGGATTTAGAGAGTGTATGAAGGTGTTGTTGTAAAATGTTTGTACTTTGTAGTGTGGTAGTTGATGGTTGAACTTGAGAGTACAGGTGTATGTGCATGGTGTGCGTGCATGGTGGTGTGCAGCAAGTATTTGAATGATGATTACGAGAGCCATCCAAGGATACCATAATTTCTTGCCATAAACTAAGTTGTGGTTCAGTAATTGAGAATAATGCAATGCAAATCATTTTGATATAAATGATATGATTAGATCATTGTTTGTATTTAAAGCCAGTGTACCATAGTAGTTTTATTAACAGGTGTTGGTTAACAGTGTCAGAATACACCAAATCTACATGTGGAAGTTGATTAATTGATAGACTAATGGAAGATTACAATGTATGGATAGTTCCTTTGGTTATTAAGATACTTATAATCAGAAACTGCATTCATATACATATGATTCTATGAGTATAAGGTGAATGGAAGTTTATAACCCTCTTCTATTATTTAATGCCCTTTACATACCTGTCAACCATTTCTATTTGGAAGCAATGATTGCTATGCTATGAACCCTAGATTGTACTCCTTATTCTGGAAAATTCACCATAAAACCATACAGAACCCACTGTTTTCCTAACTTTGTTTTAGGAGATTCCTATTTTTGTTGTGGAAGGTTTGCAGGTATGTCTTTATTTTCCTTGGACACATTCAAATAAGTTTATTCATCCAATTTGGGAAAAGTGTGTCGTACATGCTAAGTGTGCAGTGAGTGAGTTTTGTGCTATTCAAACAATGTTAACCAATACCTTTATCTTACATTATGATTGTAAATAGTCTATTCTTGTCCATGTGATATATTATCAAATCTATGTACATTTAAAGAAAAGAGGGTGTCAGCAAATTCCAATCTCTTTGTAAATTATTTCATGTTTTCTTCTGTACATTGTAAATGTGATGCTCATGTTTAAAAGAAAAGTGTCTCTGTTGAAAATACAAGTCATTAACATGGTGAACTCCACAGTATTTACAGTTATAGAACTAGCTGATGACCAGACTTTGTAAGGTCAATATCTACATCAACATTCAATTCAACTTTATTATCTCTACAAAAGTTTATGTACAGTGAGAAATTTCTTTCTATCTTGTAAAGAGTGACAAGGAGTTATGGAATTGTCTTTCATATTTGTAATGGGTTTGATTTTATTTTGTAATGTATTTGTACTATTATATTAGAGGGATGTTTTCTCTTTTTTCATAATTCCCACTAGAAATTCATTCATCTATGAAACACAATTCCATAACTTTCATATTTTGATTTATTGTCTCATTTCATTTCTAATAAAAAGCCTGTGTCTGGCTGTTATTTGAATGAAAGTTATGTATTTGTGAATGCAAAAAAACTTACATGAATGGACGATATGAAATGGAGAAAAAAATAACTTTAATAAAAATGATGAAATAAATGATTAAATAAGTATATATTATTGAAATATTGACTCTGGTGGTAAATTTGAAATTCTGTTCAATTGATGGTTTGGTTAATTGGAGGGTGTGTGTTTTGGCTAAAGGTTGGCTAGTGAGGACAAAGGAAATTTGAATAATTTCTTGTACAAAGCAAGCTGATGATGATGGTGATGATGATCAGGAAAAGGAAGAGGAGGAGGATGGAAATGATGATGGTGATTGTGATGATGATAATAGTGAAGATGATGAGGAAGAGAAGGATGCTGAAGATAGTGATTGATGATGATAATGACGGTGAGGATGATGATTATAATGGTGGTGAGGATGATGATTATAATGATGATAATAATGGTGAGGATGATGATTATACTGACGGTGAGGATGATGATTATAATGATGATGATAATGGTGGTGAGGATGATGATTATAATGATGATGGTGGTGAGGATGATGATTATAATGATGATAATGGTGAGGATGATGATTATACTGATGATGGTGGTGAGGATGATGATTATAATGATGATAATAATGGTGAGGATGATGATTAAACTGACGGTGAGGATGATGATTATAATGATGATGATAATGGTGAGGATGATGATTATAATGATGATAATAATGGTGAGGATTATGATTATACTGACGGTGAGGATGATGATTATAATGATGATAATGGTGGTGAGGATGATGATTATAATGATGATGGTGGTGAGGATGATGATTATAATGATGATAATAATGGTGAGGATGATGATTATAATGATGATGGTGGTGAGGATGATGATTATAATGATGATAATAATGGTGAGGATGATGATTATACTGATGGTGAGGATGATGATGATAATGATGGTGATAAAAATGGTTGTGGATGATGATTATAATGATGATAATGATGGTGATGATGATGATAATGATTATAATGATGGTGATTATGATGGTGAGGATGGTGATTATAATGATGGTGATGATGATGATTATAATGAAGATGATATGATGCTGGCAATGTAGACGATGATAGTGATGTGGTAGTGGTGATGGTGCTGGTGGTGGTAAGTTGATAGATTTGATAGTACCAGTATTGATAGTTTTGGGCTTTGACAAGAGCACAATCTGATCTCGTTTCAATTTCTCCAAGTTTGTAAATCATTTATTGTCCACAGTCCAGATTTGTTCAGATTCAGCTTGCTTCCAATAAAATGTCCATGAAATTATCCAGTCATTTTTCAACTCGGATCTTTATATAATAATGTTGGTCATTATGTCACATTATGTGACATTTGAAACCTATGAAACGTATCAATTCCATAAAGAAATTAAAATTCTTGTTAACAAAAAGTTGTAACAGAGCTTCAGAGCTTCAGAGCTTCTAAGGAGAAAATGTCTTTTATAGATAATATTCATAATATTCACTACCATATCTTCCCTCCTAAACAAAATTAGGAGTGAGTACTAAAATGTGTATCCTCTTTAATAAGAGTATCATAAATACAAAACCAGATATGTCTTTGAAATTGACACACATCATTCTGAATACTCGTATAGCCAGTTCAAATGAAAATTGGGAGGAAAATAACTCCATTTCATTTACGTCATTCGAAAACATGATATTCTATGAAAATGTTTTAGATTTCAGGTGTAGGGCAAGAACATTATAATTACATTATCAATTCTATCTAAATAATGAAAGTTTCAATCAAATAACTTGCAAGAAATAGGCGAATTAAATAATGCTCAGTGCGCAATCTTTAGAAGTAACATGAATTCAATTTTATTACCAATATGTCTAATAAACTTTGTTCACGAAGTATAGATATGATTTCATATCACACATTGTGCATTTACCTCTAAATAACATCGTTTCATTAAGTTTCATGAATTATATTTATTTTTGTGTGCACCTTTCTGCGAAATATGATTATAGTCACAAGGTTTTCATTTTTTGTTTGTATCCGCGTCCTTCTGTGTCACAATACCAATAAAGTTTCTTGATAACAACTGATATCCGTTATCCACAAACATAATTATACACAACTAATACAAAAACATACAGTTAACACTCACTAAAACACCGATAGTACAAACATTTGTAAATATTTTAAATGAAACCTCACAGGATTTTTTAAATCGAAAGTATCCATTTCTTTCTAGATCTTATCAATATACTCTCTAGCAACTCGATTAATCTTTAATGGCAGAGAAGTAGCAACATTTTCAAAATGGTAGATTAACACTTGACCTCATATATAATGTATTCAACCTTTATAATGTTTAAAGACTTGAGTTTTTAGATTGTTTGTCTACTTATAGGAAAGCATCTCATTAGCTCACTGTCCAACCTTATTAATAATAAATATATGTGTAGGTCCAAGGCTGCGCCATAATGTTACCGACTATCTACATCAAATATTACAGTGTGTTCGGAGCCAGAAGGACGTTAACACTGTGCTGAAGTATATGAGTTAACGCCTTTATGGCTTCAAACAGACGTATTAAACCTGATGATTATATTAAGTTGATAATCAAACAATACCTAGGACCACGCCCTGTGATCAGACCAAATAGTGGCGATGTTGATTAGGTTTCACTGTTGTGTATACCAGGGACACAAAACAATCAGATACTTTAACCCCTAACAGTGCCAAAAGTTTACAGAAATACATACTATAACTACAACTAAATGAGACAAATTTAATCAAGTTTCTCTCGTTCTCTTTCATTGATTTTCTTGATATATAAAAGGATTCCATTGCTTCAAATGTCACATTCCATGAGCCTATTTCGAATTTCATTGAAAATATCTTTTCGTAGTCCAAATGCTTTGGTAAACGATGGACGTTTGTAAACTATATGTACGAGAGTTAAAACCTCAGTCACACCGCCAAACCGACTCCAAACCAATAAACTCGTAAGTAAGTAATGTCATTTTGGTTTGGCCTACTGTCGGTGCATGTCTATTCCTTGGTGTGACTGATGTATTAAACATAATCAATATCAAGAATGGATGCAAAGATTGATATCAATTCCACTCATATGATTTTTGTTTATTTGCCAAAGAGTCGAAGAAGAAGGAGGAAAAGGTTGATGATATCAAGATAAAGGTTGAGTGCCGCAAAGATGTATTCCTCTGGTGATATGGCATACCGGTGCTTGCCACCGAGTAAAAGTTGAGTGTCGAATACAATGTACTGTCAGGGAGAAATGTAATCATAAATTACACTGAAATACTGTAAAGAATGTGGCAACTCGTTAAACATGTTTATATTTCTCCATTGAACTCTTTGAATTAATATTTGACATTTATATTTTAAAACCTTTAAAAACAGCTCAAAACCCAATGTCTGGTTTAAATTTGAGCAGAATATCGGTAAAAATATTTAGTCATAGCTTTTGAAATTTAATTCTCGACTATTATTCTTAAAAAAAAAGCATTTATTTTTGTATGA